>CAUYLG010051299.1:0-79906 GCA_963573385.1 Cacajao melanocephalus | reverse complement strand
TGGGTAGGTGGGGGTGGGCAGGTCGGAGTGTGGCAGGTGGGGGTGTGGCAGGTGGGGGTGGGCAGGTGGGGGTGGGCAGGTGCGGGTGGGCAGGTGGGGGGTGGGTAGGTGGGGGTTGTGGCAGGAGGGGTGGTGGGCAGGTGGGGGGTGGGGGTGGGCAGGCAGGGGTTTTGGCGGGTGGAGGGTGGGCAGGCAGGGGGTGTGGCAGGTGGGGGGTGGCAGGTGGGGGGGTGGCAGGTGGGGGGTGGGCAGGTGGGGATGTGGCAGGTGGGGGTGTGGCAGGTGGGGGTGTGGCAGGTGGGGGTGGGCAGGTGGGGGTGTGGCAGGTGGTGGTGGGCAGCAGGGGGGTGGGTAGGTGGGGGGGTGGCAGGTGGGGGGCTGGCAGGTGGGGCGTGGGCAGGTGGGGGCTGTGGCAGATGGGGGTGTAGCAGAGCTTCTGATCACCTGCGTGCCCCTCCAACACCTGCCCCCCTCCCGCTGCAGAAGCCGGGGCTTCCCCCATCTGGTAGGCGACAGAGGGGATGACAGACCTCATGGGCTGGGAATAAACGCAGGCGAAGAAGGGGACAGAGAGGGGTCGGGGAGGAGGGGCCACGAGTTTAATCCAGGGGTCAGGCCTCCTCACCCAGGTGGCAGCGAGAGCCTGACGGGGATCCCGGTGTGGCCACCTGGGGAGGAGGTAGAGGAGCACCGGAGCAGGGTGGCCTTGACCAGAGGGCTCGGAAGCCTGCAGGCACCGCCGGGAAGAGGCGAGGCCAGCCAGAGTCTGCCGTCTTGACGGAGAACAGCGAGTGGGGTCAGGGCAAGGGGGTGCGGGTCTTGCAGCCTCCACGGGCGGGCGCAGCCGGAGAGCAGGAGCACGCGGGGCTCTGGCAGCTCTGGAGAGATCCGGGGGTGGAGCCGGTGCAGGAGCCGGGAGTCCCAGGCTGGGGTGGCTTGTCGGGGCGGGCCGGGAGTGGAGGCGCCCGCAGGGGCTGGACGCGGATCCCGGGTGCGAGGTCCTGAGGGCCGGAGGGCGTGGAGCCCGGGGCGCCGCATTCCCCCTGCAGCCCACGGAGGGCAGGCCCGGCCCAGCCCCGACACTCACCCGGGCGGGCTCCCGCTGCCCCGCGGGACACAGGCGCGGGGACACGGGGCGCCGCGGCCGCTGACACCCGTCAGGCGCGATAACAGGCGCGTCGCCGCCGACGCCCCGAGCGCATTAATCTTCCCCAAATTAAAATCTGCAGCGCGGCGTTTAAGATTGAGGCCACCACGGTTCAGCGCGGTGTGACCGCCAATTTTGATAAAAGTGTTTTAAGAGCGGGGAGACGGAGATAAATTGCCTGCGGCTGCGGAGCGCCGCTGGGTGAGAGCCGCGCAGACCCCGGGTCGCCCCCGCCGGCCGCGCTTCCCGCAGTGACGTCCCTGACATCGGCCAGGCCTGGGCAGGCGGGGACCCCGCCCCCGGCGGCTCCCCCAACCCCCCACCTCCGAGGCACCCTGCAGCGAGCCCGCCGGGGTCCCCGGAGAGCCCACCCGGCCAGCCGCCGCCAACGAGTTGCCCGGAGCGCGTAGCGCAGCGGTGTTCCGCACGCGCTCCGCTCCCCACCCGAGGTGTCCAGCTGCGCCTGGCGGGGAGGGTGAGGCCTGGATGCGCGCAGACCCCGAGGCTGTCCCGCTCCTGCAAGCTCCTTCCTTCAACAAACCCCTCTAGAGCGCCCGAGGTGCAGGCCCCGGTTCTGTGCGCTGGGCTCCTGCAGGGATCAGCCACCCGTGTCCAGAAGGTGCTCAGCAATGAGCCCCTTTCGGCACCACACCCGCTCTGCCAGGCCGAGCAGCGAGTCCCTCTGGGAACCACACCGGCTCTGCCAGGCCCAGAAGTGAGCCCCACTTGGCACCACACCCACCCTCTGCGGCCCTAGGTCTGTGGAGGGCGGGATGGGTGACCCCGGCCCTGTGGAGTCAGAGGCCGGGGATGGGGGCACTGGGAGCTGCCCTCCTGGGGAATCTCGCCAGGCTTTCCCTGTCCCCTGCTCACCAGGGACCCCACAAGAGTGCCCCTTTGCCACCTCTCCTCCCAGCCAGCTTGGCCCATTCCTTCTTGGGGCCTTCCTTGTGGGATGCGCCCCACCCCCACCCCATCACTCACCTGACTTCCAGCCCTGTCTTCAGCCCGTGCCGCACTCTCCGGCCCTGTGTGGCGGTGCCCCTGGGTCCTCTACCCATGGTCAGCAGTGGTCCCAGCAGATGCCCTCACCCACTCCCACAAACCCTCCCAGGCCTCGGCCCCTCCTGCTTCCCTGCCTGGCCTGGCTCGCTAGAGCTGCCTGGGAGGGCAGTGGGTCAGGATCTGCTGGGTCTCTGGTGGTGGAAGAGGCACTAGCCTGGTGCCCGGGCAGAGCTGGACCCATGCCGGGGCCTCAGCTCTGAGGAGAGCTCTCCGAGAGGGGTTCCTGGAGGAGGGGACAGAGCCTGAGAGGGATCAGCAGGGACAAGGGTGCCAGGAGGGCTGGTTACAGCACTGGGGTCAGGATGGGGCAGGCCCGGGGAGGAGCAGCGTGGGCCGATGTTTGAAGGTCCCAGCAAAGGTGGGCTGGTGTCTGCTTGGCTGGACACATCCCTGATGGCTTTTGCCTTTTCTTACAAAGTTGAAGCCTGCAAGAAACACCTAGTTTGCTTCGGAAGAAGCCTGCCTGCTTGTCCCCTCCCCTGAGCAGCGTGAAATTGATATTTAAAACTAATTGTACATTGCCCTCAGGGCAGCAGTGCTGAGCAGTGACTGGACAGTGGCCATATTCATTCCATCTTGCCTCGGGCTCCGTCCATGACCCTAGCAGGAGATTAGGGGCCGAAGATGAGGGGCTTATCTCCAGCGGACAGCAGCTGCCCTGCCCCCACCGCCGGCTGCAGCCCCCTCCTCTGGCTGCCCATGGCCGCTGAGCTGCCCCCTCCTTGGAGAGTGGCCCTCCAATCTCATAACATCCAATTACTGCCCTGACTGCTGTCTGGGTCTCAGATCAAATTGCTCAGCTGCAGTGAGGAGCCCCAAACAGGTCAATCTCGGCCGGTTAGACACGGTGTCCAGCACGGAGCCCGCCTCAGGAGCCAGAGGCAACGCGCTCAGCCCTGGGGTCGTGACGGCCACCAGCTTCTTGATGATGCTGGACTCTGGCTGTGAGTCACGGCCAGGACATTGTCAGCATGCAGGGCACAGTCAGGCATGCACCTGAGGGTGGTGGCCTCGGGAGGGTCACCAGCGACTGGCCACCAGGCCACCCAGCAGCTCTGGCAGTCAGGGAGGCCTTTGTGCTGCACTGCACCGGGTGGACAGTGTCCTTCCGAAATTCCTGTCCATCGGCACCCACCGATGTGACTCATTCAGAAACAGGCTTTGCAGATGTACTCAGGTTAAAATGGGTCACGTGGGTAGGGCAGGCCCTAATCCAATGACTGATGTCCTTATAAGAAAAGAAAACAGGCCAGGCATGGTGGCTCACACCTGTAATCCCAGCACTTTGGGAGGCCAAGGCGGGTGGATCACGAGGTCAGGAGTTCAAGACCAGACTGGCCAACATGGTGAAACCCGCCTCTACTAAAAAATACAAAAATTAGCTGGGCATGGTGGCTCGTGCCTGTAATCCCAGCTACTTGGGAGGCTGAGGTAGGAGAACTGCTTGAACCGGGACCTGGGAGGCGGAGGTTGCAGTGAACTGAGATTGTGCCACTGCACTCCAGCCTGGGCTACACAGGGACCAGAGCAAGACTCCATCTCAAAAAAAAAAAAAAAGAAGAGAGAACAGAGACACGGAGCCACACACGAAGGGAGATGGCTGTCTCCTCAAGGCAGGCGGAGTGTGTCACTGCCAGCCAAGGGGACAGCAGCCAGGACGGGCAGCAGCCCTGGAATCCGGGAAGAAGCAGGAAGGGCCCTCCCCTGGAGCCTGCAGAGTATAGCCCTGCCAGCGCCTGGGTGTCCAGCCTCTGCACTCCAGCCTGTGAGAGGACGCTTCTCCAGCACTGTGACTTTGTTGTGGCAGCCACAGGACATTTATATGCCCGGTGGGTTGGCAAAATCCCCGGTTGGGCCCGAGGCCCACAGCTCCTGCCCACCTCCCACCACCTCCCCTCCAAGCCTCCTGCCCTTCCCGTGGCCCTTGGGGGACCCACAGCTACACCCTGGAGCTTGGGGGTCACTTGAATCCACTGAGAATCCTAAGTCAGTCCCAGCCATGTCACCACACAGAGTCCAGCCACCTGTGAGCTCCACCCCCTATCCTGGGGTCCTCCTCAAAGCCAGGCAGCGGGGCTCTGCAATGCCCTTCGGGCTCCCAAGACCCTGAGGCTCTCCTCCTCGCCACTCAGCCCGAAACTCAGCAGGAGGAGGGCGCAGCACGTGCAGCCATCCGCAGACCTGGCTTCACAGCCTTGCCTCTGGGAACCTCAGTGCTTATATCTGTAAAATGGGGCAGAAACTCCCATTGCAGAGGTGGCCTGTGCTCTATCATCCAAAGGAAAGAGTGGATAAGGTGTGTAGAAACGGTGCCTGGTCAGCCAGTGTAGACAGGAATTATCGAGGAGAACCAGGTCCCTGAAGTGTCCCTAGTCTCAAGGGTCATCGTGAAGACTACATGAGGGGACCCAGGTAAAGCTCTCTCTGCACAGTGCCCAGCCCCGAGTGGGCACTCAGCAGACACTTTTCTCTGCCCTTTGGTGTTGACAGCCTCTGGGGGCCTCCTCCAGACCCTGTATTCTCAGCCTAGAGTGGAAGGTGTCACCTGTTCAAGTGGCCTGCTCTCCCTTTAAGGTTGGGCCCCAAATGTTGGGTCCTTCATTGTCCTCCTGCCACAGACACTGAGGCTCATCCATGGCCTTGCACTTCATAGCTCCTAGTTCACTCACAGCCTTTTGTACTTGTGTGCTCTACCAAGGTATGAAAAACCCATTCTCCCATTTAATCTAATGGCAACAGTTTGAGGTCAGCAAGGCAGATGTCATTCCCATCATCTCTCACATCATCATTGCCCATATTTACCCATCATCACCCCCATCATCATCCCCACCATCACCACCACCATTATCACCACCATCACCATCATCATCCCCATCATCAGCAGCATCACCATCACTATCATTATCCCTACCATCATCATCATGATCAACACCATTGTCATCACCATAATCACCATCACCACCAGCACCATCACCATCACCATCATCACCATCACCATCATCATCACCATCACCATCACCATCAGCAGCATCACCATCATCATCACCACCATCATCACCATGACCATCATCATTGTCACCACCGCCATCATCATCACGATCAATACCATTATCATCATCACCATCGTCACTGTTGTCAACCAAATGATGATCTTCTTTATCTTTACTGGAATCCACCACCACCACCACCACCACCATCACCATTGCTGTTATTGCCATCAACCCCTTCAGTGCCTCCTTGGTGGTTTTTATCATCACCACCATGACTGTCAGCATCATCATCATCATCATCATCATCCAAAACCAATTTTCAGCTGCAAAGCCAAAGACCGAGAGAAGCCTGGATGACTTGCTGAACCTCCTCGGTCTTCTACAAGGCCGCTTTGCAGAAGAGCTCAAACGCTCCAACACCCTCTGATCTTCCTCCGTCCCAGTCCCAGAAGAAGTACCACCCAGGCAGCCCCCACGGCGCCCCAAGCTCTCTACCTTCCTCCTGGGGATGGGCTGATTTTCCGGCCTGCGCCCACAATCAATTCTGCTTGAGGCTTCTGTACCCTGCTCACTCCCTCAGTCATGCCCCATCTCCGTAAGGCCAGAGAATCCTTTTCCATAATACCCAATAAATAACCTGGATTTAATTGAATTAATATCGACAGCATGTAATTGCTCCTGGTTGTTCAAACCTGCTGAAGGGGGGCGTGAGGGGGTGGGGCAGTGAGGTTATTGCTTTAAAAACAAATGCCCTGAGCCCCGAGCAGCATTTTGGCCTTATTATTATAGTTATAATGAGAGCAGCTGATTTGATCTCTCCTTCCACAATAGCACAGCACAGCCTGGCTAAATAAACAGCCAAAGTCCTTTGTCCCTGTGGGCTGTTTCTGGGTAATTAAAATCAATAGGGTCTTCCTCACAGATCTCCTTAGGCTCATCAAGGCTCAGTGCTCAGCGCTGCCAGGTATAAGACAAGCAAAGGAACTTGCAGTGCCCTGGAGGGTGGACTCAAGCTGCTCTGAGCATCGCCCAGGCCAAGCCCCCTTCTCACCTGCTGGCGGATGTCCTCCAGTGCTGCGGCCTCCCTGGGTCCCAGGACTTTTGGAAAAGGCCACAGTCCCAGAGGTGACTCTGTGTGTGTGTGGGTGGGTGAGTGGATTCCAGAGTGGGCTGTGAGGTCAAGGTCTCAGACTGCAGCTCTGAAGCTGAGACAGGAGCCCCCAAATGGGGTGTGGCCCTGGGCCTGGGGTCTGCGAGGAGGAGGATCAGAAAGGGTTCTTCCACCCGCCTGGGGACCTCTGCCTTCCCCACTCCACCTTCAGCTTCCATGGAAGGTGAGGTAAGCCCCTGTGGGGCACTGGACTCCCCTCCCCAGTGCCTACTCGGTGGCCACCCACATCCTTGTCCCTGCTCCAGGGTGGCACTCGGAGGCCATGTGTGGAGTCTCTTGACCACACAGGCCTCAGGGCCCTTGCTCACTGCCCAGCAGGCGGGCACTGAAGGGCCCCACGTGCAGGGTCCTGTCCTGGGCTCTGGGGTCCAGGAGTGAATGGCATGGCTCTCCAGAGCTCGAGCCAAGGCAGGGAGGCCGGCCTGCTGTGCTGGGAGCAAACTGGGGGACCCAGGCTCTGAGCTGGGAAAAGAGCTGGCCCAGGGGTGGGTGCTGGGGTGGGGCGGGAGGGGCTGTGCAGAGGCCATGGCAGATGCAGGGGCCAGGCCCCGGGGGGCTGTGGGAGCAGATGGGGGGATTCCAGAAAGATGCCAAGGACAGAGACTGAGGGGTCTGTAACAATGGGGCGGTGGGGGGCACTGACTTGTTGGGGGAAGGGCGGGGGGAAGGTGGTCCTGAAGCTCAGAAGAGCTAGCAGGTCTGGAGGTGCCCGTCTGGGGTCCTCAGTGTGTGGATGAGGCCACCCAGGGATAGTGCAGGGCACGGAGGGGCCGTGACAGCACCAGGTGCCCACATTTACAGGATGGGTCCTGGGGAGACAAGGAAGCAGCTTGGAAGCCAGGGCGAGAATCTTGGGGAGCAGAGCCCGGTGCCAGCCGAGCCAGGGTAGCCGAGCTGCAGAGGCTGGACAGGAAATGCCCCGGGGGGCTGAGGCCGCACGAGGCTCCTCCCAGCCGCCTCTGCACTCTATGAGGCAGGGACCAGGGTTTCTTTTACACATGAGAGTGGCCACCACACTCGGGGGCTCACAGCTTGTCCTGTCCTCCCGCCTCCAAAACAGACCTCGGCCACGGCCACTCGCCCACTCTGGGAATCTCCCTGGCCACTTGGGGACCTCCTCACCGGTCACCCCCACAGACGCCTCCCTCCCTCTCGCTCTGGCCGGGCCTCCTCCCCCGAGGTCTCGGTGGCTCCCCCTGCACTGGGCTCTGTCCAGCTGTTTTTGAGGCTGTCCCTCCAGGTTTCCCTGCCTCTCCCCACCCGACATCCCTCCTCCTAGCCCCCTCCCAGTGCCGCACACTCTGGGCCGGGGCAGGCTTAGGGGGCAGGGGTGGGGGTGGGGCAGGAACTGCTCCCTGGCCACAGCCCCTACGGGAAGGGCCCCTTCTGGGTGTTGACTGGTACGTTTCCTTCTGAGCGTGTGAGTTTTGGCTTCTGCAAGGCCCTGGCCTGGCCTCAGGCCTGCTTGTCCCAGTGGTGGGGTGGGGACCACAGCAGAGGCCATCACAGCCCGGGGGAGGCTGCACTCGAGGCCCTTCCACCCATTCTCTCCACTCTGCTCAGAGCTCCCTCCCGCCTAGCTGCTCAGAATCCTCGATAGCCCGCAGCAGGGCCAGAGTCACCCGCCTGTGCCCTGGGACCCAGCATGGAGCTTGGGGGCCCACAGGAGACAGCCGATTAGCGTGTCCTCAGGGTCCAGCTGGAGGCAGAGCCAACACAGGCCACCCTTGGGGTGGGCTGGCTCCACAGGTGAGTCCCAGAGGGTGCAGGCAGCAGGACCAGAGGCCCTTGGACCCTGACGGGTAAGGACTTGAAGCTGGGAGAGGGTGACCCCAGCCAGCCCTGTGGGCAGCCGCCCACCACCCAGAAGGGCGAAGTGTCCAGCCCGGCCAGGCCGCTTGCCCTTGAGGGTCTCTGTCTGGTTGCCGAGGACCAGGAGAGTTTAATTCCACTCTTAAAAGAGGATTCAACTTCGTGATTGTCTGTGAGCCCTCTTTTTCTAATTAAACGTAGCCTGAATTAAATTCTTTTCTGGGTGTGGGGGCAGCCAGCACGCTGACCAGCCGGAGGGACCCTGAGCCCTTGGGGTGGGCGTGGGCAGCCCTCACAGGACAGTGATCCATGGGCCAATATACCCAGCACCCATGCTGCTGACCCCAGGGCCGCTATTAGCTGCTTTTTAATTAACTGTCCGCTTCTCCTACCCTGGACAAGCAGACGCCCAGAAGGGGGAGGGAGCGACCTGGTGGCCTCCTTTCGGCAGAAGTCTGCTGGGAGAGAGACTGTTGTCCACAGCCTCCTCTCCTGCTGAAGCTGTGGACTCCAGGGCCTGTGTCTCTGCTGAAATCTCAGCCCCTACCTGCATTCCCCAGGGTCTCCCGAGGCCTCCGGTCTCCTAGGGTTGGCTGGGGAACATGGACCCCGCAGAGGCAGTGGCAGGAGGGAGGGGCCCTCAGGGGAGGAGGGCAGGGGCTGGGGAGAGGACACCCACCTGGAGGGGCAGAAGGCCTGGCAGCAGGAGGACCCGGGGTGGGGGAGTTGTGTCGGTCACTGGGCCAGGGGGCTGCGGCTGCCCCTCCCTTGGGGGTGCCTGGGGACATGATGAGTGCTTTGCACCCCACCACCACGAGCCACCCCCAGGGCCTGCCCAGGCACAGGGGTCCAGAAGCCAGCAGTGGTGAATCAGGTATGTGCTGACTGGCCCTCTGGTTTCCAGAAACTGCCTCCAACAGAGACCCTTGGATTTGAACCCAGGCCCAGACAAAGCTGGGAGCCCAGTGCGGCTCCTGCACTTATTTCTAGAAGCGCTGTGGGCGCTGAGTCCCCGCCTTCCTGCGGCAGAAGTCTGGACAGACGGAGCAGGGTCCCTGGTGAGGAGGGCGCTGGATCAGCCCGGTGGGCGTAGGGGTCTCTGTGAAGAAGCGACCTGCAGCTGAGCCTGCAGCAAGAGAGCAGAGCAGGGAGCTCCACACAGCTGTGGCTGAGTGTCCCCCTCGGACGGCACGCGCAGAGGCCTGAGGCAGGTGGGGCCGAGGTCCGTGAGGCTGGAGCAAGCGCAGGGAGTCATCAGCCGGGGGGAGAGAAAAGACTGGGGGCCCACGGGGGAGCTGTGAGGCCCTGCCCGCCCTGCCTGTGGGCTACCGGAGCCGGCCCCTCTGAGGGCAGGAGAGGAGGACAGCTCTGGGCTCCTGACTCAGGGCCGCTGCCAGTGCGGCTGCCACAAGGCCTGGCTTGCTCCCAGAACCCCAGTGAAGCAGGGTGTGGAGCCCACAGGAGGGGCTTTCCCAAAGAGGAGGAGACGAGACGTGCCCGCCCCGCAGGAGAGCTACAAAAACACATTCACAGCCCCAGGCAGGTTCACAAGCAGGAAGACACACACACACCTGACACCCTCCCACACGAACCCGAGACCCTCCCCCGTGCACCTGACGCCTTCCCACAGGCACCCGACACCTTCCCACACACCTGACACCCTCCTCCACATGCACCTGACACTCACACACACCTGACACCCTCACACACACACCTGACACCCTCACACACACCTCACACCCTCACACACACACCTGACACACTCTCACACACCTGACACCCCCCACACGCACCTGACGCCTTCCCACACACCTGACACATACACACCTCACACCCTCACACACACACCTCACACCCTCACACACACATCTGACACACTCACACACCTGACACTCCCCACATGCACCTGACACCTTCCCACACACCCTCACACACACACCTCACACCCTTGCACACACCTGATACCCTCACACACACCTGACACTCACACACACACCTGACACCCCCCACACGCACCTGACACCCTCACACACCTCACACCCTCACACATACATCGACACACACACACCTGACACCCCCTACATGCAACTGACACCTTCCCACACACCTCACACACACCTCACACCCTCACACACACACATCACACCCTCACACCTGACACCCTTGCACACACCTGATACCCTCACACACACCTGACACACACCTGACACCTTCCCACACACCTGACACACACACACCTCTCACACCCTCACACACACACCTCACACCCTCACACCTGACACCCTCACACACACCTGACACACACACACCTGACACACACACACACCTGACACACACACACCTGACACCCCCCACACGCACCTGACACCCTCAGACACACACCTGACACCCTCACACACTGGACACCCTCACACCTGACACCTTCACACACACCTGACACCCTCCCACATGCACCTGACACCCTCCCACACACCTGACACCCTCCCGCACACCTGATACCCCCCCCACACCTGACACCTTCCCACACACCTGACACACACACCTCACACCCTCACACACACACCTCACACCCTCACACCTGACACCCTCGCACACACCTGACACCCTCACACACACACCTGACACCCTCACACACTGGACACCCTCACACCTGACAACGTCACACACACCTGACACCCCCCACACGCACCTCACACCCTCACACCTGACACCTTCACACACCTGACACCCTCACACACCTCACACACACACACCTGACACACCCCACACACACCTGACACCCTCACACACACCTGACACCCTCCTACATGCACCTGACACCCTCCCGCACACCTGACACCCCCCACACACCTGACACACTCACACACACACCTGACACACTCACACACACCTGACTCACACACCTGACACCCCCCACACGCACCTGACACCCTCCCACATGCACCTGACACCCTCCCACATACTTGGCACCCCCATACACCTGACACACTCACACCAACCAGACACCACCCACACACCAGACTCGCACACCTGACACCTTCCCACACACCTGACTCGCACACCTGACACCCCCCACATGCACCTGACACCCTCACACACCTCACACCCTCACACACACCTCACACACACCTGACTCGCACACCTGACACCCCCCACACGCACCTGACACCCTCACACATACCCGACACTCACACACACCTCACACACACCTGACACCCTCCCACATGCACCTGACACCCTCCCGCACACCTGACACCCCACACACACACCTGACACACACACATGCACCTGACACCCTCCCACACACCTGACACTCACACACCTGACACCCTCCCACACACCTGACACCCCCCCACACGAACCTGACACCCTCACACACACCTGACACTCACACACACCTCACCCTCACACACACCTCACCCTCACACCTGACACCCTCACACACCTGACACACTCACACACACCTGACACACACACACCTGACACCCCCCACATGAACCTGACACCTTCACACCTGACGCCCTCACACACACCTGATACTCTCACACACACACCTGACACCCTCCCACATGCACCTGATACCCTCCCGCACACCTGACACCCCCCACACACACCTGACACACACACGCACCTGACACCGTCTCACACACCTGACACTCTCACACACATCTGACACCCTCACACACACCTGACACCCCCCACACGCACCTGACACCCTCACACACACCTGACACCCTCACACACCTGCTCTCCCCCACACACTGAACATTTTCCTCCATGCTCTTACAGACACCCCCCTACACGTACTTGACATCTTTTCCCATACACCTCATACCCTCCCTTACTCCAGGCCACCAGCACACATACAACCACCCTCCATGCTCATGGTGGCGTCCTCCGCACCCTGCCGGCTCCTGCTCCGTCACTCCCACCACCTATGTACACAGCCCCATGGGGGCTGCCTGCCAGGCTGCCCTCTGCGGAGGCTGGATAACGACCCACAGGGGTTGTTGGGGCGACGTGATCACTCTGCAGTCTCAATGACATGCTGCTGCCAGCCCTTGGCTGGAGGGTGCTGGGGGTCCTCCTCCAAGCTTTCTTGCCTTCCCCCCAGCTCCAGGGCCAGAACAACAAACCCCACACCCCTTCCTGGCCTCCCATCCCTGGGGACCCTGGTGCTCTCTGGTCTGACACCTGCCTCCCCTGAGGGTGGCTCCCGTGGGCAGGGCTCAGGAGGGATGGACGCGGCGCAGGGTGCAGCGCAGGGTGTGGAGCGTGTTCTGTTCTCTTTTCTCCTGGTGGCTGGAACACAGTGTCTCGGAGTCATCCCTGGCCGGGGACAACCTGTGTGTGCACCTGGGGCCCCAAGCACAGAGACTGGGCCTTTCCTTCCTCTGGAGACCCCAGAGGTGCACGGTGTGCAGCATGGCCTCCGTGGCGAGCAAACATCATTATTCCTGAGTCTACATCCAGTGTCGTGAAGCCCAGTAGGTGGCGGGGGCCTACTCAGTGGGGTCCTGGGCAGCAGCTTCTCCCACCAAGTGGAGTCCGGGAGCAGCCTCCAAAGGCCCCTGGAACCCCCTGGGCACAGACCAAGGCCAGGTGGCCCCGAGTGTGCTCAGACACGCCCAGGATGCAGAGGCCCCAGCGGGCAGCAGCACAGGCTGGGACTGGAGGGAGGCAGGGCGGGAGGGAGGCCTCCTGGGAGGAATTGACCCGCGCACAGAACAACCCCCCACGGTTTCCCAGTCGAGCCCCGGCAGCAATCAGAGCCGCACCAAGGTTCAGGAGCACGGACGGGGCGAGAGGGCAGCCTGGGCCTTCATGCTTTATTCCCTGACAGTATCCATCTTTCCAAATTGATTTTTGATATCCATAGTGACCTGGAAGGGAGACACGACGATAACTCTCAGAAAGTGGAAAACAATATTATCGCCACAAATATGAATTACTGGCCGCCAGGTTAAATCTACTGTGCAGTGAATTATGTGACCCTGGCGCTCCTATAATTCTTGGGAATTTTATAGAGTCGTGAGAGGGCCTGAGGGCGCTGACAAGCACTTAACAGCCAGAACCGACTGGCAACTCTCGGAGCCATTTGATTTAGCCGTCTGGGGCGCTGTAGGCCACCCGGCCCTGTCTGAAAACCAGGATGGGGAGTGGGGGCAGCTGTGGGCGGCCACGTATGGAGTTTCAGACTTCATCTGCAGTTCTGGTCGTCATTCTCAGGGCTGGAGACTCAGACGCTGCCTTGCCGCTGTCATGGGCAACAGAGCAGCGTCCTCTCCATTCCCTCTGTTTGCCTCTGTGTTCCCCGTTTGCCCTCTCTGTTCCCTGCCCGCCCTCTCTCTTCCCTCAGTGAGCACCTGCCTGTGGGAGTGGGTGTTGGGAGACCAACGTGGCCTCGTCAGCGTCCACACAGCTTCTGTGAGAGGGGCCTTGGGGCTCACCTGGCCCAGCCCAGAGCACGTGGACACCCAGAGTCCACAGCAAAGGGCGTCCTCCCACCCCACAGAGCAAGGCCAGGCCGCCTCACGTGATGATCACAGCAGAAAACATCTGTGGGGGCAGGTGGGACCGGAGCTGACCCGTGAGTGTCCCTGGAGGGGAGGGGAGGCTCCCACCTGGGCAGGCAGGATCGTGGGGTGGGGAGGTCTGGGGCTGCGCTGAGCCCTGCCCACAGCTACTGTTCTTTGGTTGAACAAAAGCACAAAGGCAGGAATGTGGGAATGTAGGAATGAATGAATGAATGAATGAGAGAGCTAATGAAGGAAGAAAGGAAGGAAGGAAAGAAGGAAGGAGTAGCTGAGTGAGTGAACATGAGTGCCAATGCTGGCTGTCCAGAGCCGGAGAGAGTGGGAAGCGTTTCTGAGCTCAGGCGGCAGGGGTGGGGGGTGTAGCATTTGGGGCCCCTGGGGCACAGATGTGGAGGGTAGAGGAGGGGCGATCAGTCTGAACACTGTGGAGGTGAACTTGGTGGTGGGTGGTAGGTGGGGGGGAGCAGCTTGATGTCCGTGTCCCCCGCACCTGCTCTGTGCCCATTGCTGGCTGGGACGGCCAGGGACCCTGGGGCTGTGTGTCTGGGCTGAAGTCGGGGTCATGAGGGTGGTAGGAGTTGGGGGAGAGGAAGGGGCTGCTGGAAGCTGGGGCTGAGGGCGGTCACTCTTGACCCTGTTCTTCAGGTCCCTTGCTGACCAGGGGCTCCCCAGAAGGCGTGAGGCAGGTCAGCAGCTCCCCACAGGTGATGGCCACCTCCTCCGGGACCACCAGCCCTGGGGCCACTCAGCAGTGGGGGTCCACACCGTAGGTTGAGGGAGAAGCCCCTTGTCCAGGTGTCCAGGACCTCCTGGCTTCACTGATGCCTGGAGCAGACGGGAAGTCGCGTCCACGGCTTCTCCAGGCCCCAAACCTCGGTTCCTCCTTCTCTGACAGCAGGGATCTCCTTCAGTCCTGGGACAGGGACCCGCGAACTCCACTGGTCCCAGGGGCTTCCTGTGCCGGGGTCCTGGGGGGCAGAGGCCGGGGCTCGGGGCTAGCCTGGGCTGCCCCCTGGCCTGGAGCTCTCCTCTAGGCAGGCAGGCCTGGGGAGGACTCCCGCCTCACCGCCTCACCACCAGTGGCGATGCCGGCAGGACCAGGCTGAATGCCAGGTTGAACGGAGAGGCGAGAGGCGGGGAGCGGGGGTTGGGGGGTGGCCTGGGGCCGCCCCGTCTCCCACCAGGGGACAGCAACAACACAAATGTCACTTAATTTACATGACAAAGTGGCACCATTATTGCGAGCTGACAGAATGCCGCTGGGGCAATTTCCGAAAATTATTTAAACAATGTAATGAGTTAAATGTCAGCGCTGGCTAATTATGTTTATGCTAATTGTTAATTAGCCCTGTAATGGAGATAGTCTTAATTAACAATGGTTGTGAGTGTGGGCGGGGGCTCTGGTGGGTTCAGAAAGGGCTGGGAGGTCCCAGGGACCAGGCAGGGGTCCTGCCAGCCTGCAGCTTCTCCTGTGTGGCCTTAGGGTCCCCCACAGCCACCTGTGTCCACCGCAGAAAGACCTCCGGAGGCCGAGACGTCTTTCCTCTCCCTCTCTCCTCCCTCCCCCCTCCATCCTCCTCCCCTCTCCACCAGGTTGAGGACAAATCGGAAGGAACGTCACACAGGCCAGCTTGGCGGGTGTTGGGGTCCTGGCTGGCCCAGCCCTGCAAGAGCCCCTCCTGTGGGAATGAGAATGCGGCTCTCTGTGGGGGGTGGCAAAGCTGCTCAGCCAGGCCTCTCGTCACTCACCGCCTTCCAGAGCACTGCCAGGAGACGGTGTTTAGTCCCCAGTGACAGCGGAGGAGTCAGACACCACCCGGGAAGGTGCTCCTCCAGGCAGGGAGCTGAGGTTAGAGGCCCTAGAGCCCCCACATGTTCCTCCAAGTCCCCTTCTGCTGGTCCACTGGGACTCAAGGAGAGTGTCTGGCTCACACTCCATGACTTCCCAGGGACCACGACCTCATGGGGCAGGGCCCTGGGGCTACCCCATGGGAAGAGTGGGCCACTGTGCACCCTGCTGGATGAAGTGAAAGGAACAGCCACAAGGACTCCCCAAGGTAGGGGCCCAGACCTAGGCCATGGGGGGCCGAGCTGGAGAGAGAGAGGAAACAAGCAAAGCCACCGGAGGAGCCAGCGGGGAGACCCCGTGAGCAGGGACCACGGAGGGTCAGGGAGAAAGGGGCGGGCTGCTGCTTCAAGAGTGGGTGGGATTTGCAGAGCATGGGGCAAGTGTGGAAGCTGAACCAGACACAGGGAACAGAGAGGGCGAACGGGGAACAGAGGGCAAATGGGGAAGAGAGAGAGCAAACACAGAACAGAGAGGGTCAACAGAGTGTAAACTAAAAATAAAATCCTAAGGTCCTCACAAAATCAGTGGAGCCCCTTTATCCAAAGAGTCCCCGGTGAAACCTTAAAGACTTAGTTCTCTGCCGTGATGGGAAGGGAGGTTGAACCTGCCTCATTTTTGTTCCTCCTTTTTGGAGTGTAGGCACAACTGACCAGCACTGATGTTGTGTCTAAACGTTAGAGCTCATTGGCAATCTGGAGATCACATGTCTGGCAGAACAGACTCTTCATTGGAATAAAATACCAAATTACAAAGAGAGCTCGAAAGCTATGCCGGGCAAGGGTAAGTCCCACCTACAGGCCATCAGTCCTGCTAAGCAGGGCATATTGTGGTTGACTGATATAGCATCCTTATTTTAAACACTTCTTTCTGGTTTTCGACAAAGTTTTGTTCCTTTAGTTACAGATTAAAGGATCGCTGAAACTACCTACGACTTGTGACGTAGTCTGGCTTTGTGTTCTCACCCAAATCTTATCTTGAATTGTAATTCAAATTGCAATGCCCATGTGTTGAGTCAGGGGCCTCTTGGGAGGTGATTAGATCATGGGGGTGGATCCCCCATGGTGTTCTTTTGATAGGGAGTGAGTCTCACCAGACCTGATGATTTTATAAGTGTCTGGGATTTCCCCTGATGGCACTTCTCTCTCCTGCTACCATGTGAAGAAGGATATTGCTTCTCCCTACTATGTTGCTTCCCCTCCCACCATGATTATAAGTTTCCTGAGGCCTCCCCAGTCAATCAGAACTGTGAGTCAATTAAACCTCTTCCCTTTATAAATTACCCAGTCTCAGGTAATTCTTCATAGTAGCATGCAAATGAACTAATACAGTAAATTGGTACTGGGAGTGGGGTGCTTCTAGAAGGATACCCGAAAATACAAAAGTGACAGGCAGAGGCTGCAACAGTTTGGAGGGTTCAGAAGAAGAAGAAAAAATGTGGAAAAGTTTGGAACTTCCTAGAGACTTGGAGGGCCCAGAAGACAGAAAGATGTGGGAAAGTTTGGAACCTCCTGGAGACTTACTGAATAGCTTTGCACCTCTTGCATCAGCATGACCTGGATGTGAGACATGGAGTCAAAGGAGACCATTTTGGAACTTTAAGGTTTAATGACTGCCCTATTGGATTTCAGCCCTTTGTTTAGGCCAACTCCTCCCATTTGGAATGAGTGTATTTACCCAATGCCTGTACCCCCACTGCATCTAGGAAGTAGCTTACTTGCTTTTGATTTCATAGGCTCATAGGTAGAAGAGACTTGCCTTGTCTCAGATGAGACTATGGACTTGGACTTTTGAGTTAATGCTGAAATGAGTTAAGACTTTGGAGAACTGTTGGGAAGGCATAATCGTGTTTTGAAATGTGAGAAAAATGGATTTGGGAGGGGCCAGGGGTGGAATAATATGGTCTGGCTCTGTGTCCCCACCCCACATCTCATCTTGAATTGTTATTTAAATTGTAATCCCCACATGTTGGGGGAGGGACCTCACGGAGGTGATTAGATCATGGGGCAGTTTCCTCATGATGTTCTCAGGATAGTGAGTCTCATGAGAGCTGATGGTTTTATAAGTGTCTAGCATTTCCCCTGCTGGCACTTCTCTCTCCTGCTGCCATGTGAAGAAGGACATGTTTGCTTCCCCTCCTGCCATGATTATAAGTTTCCTGAGGCCCCCTCAGCCATGCAGAACTGAGTCAATTAAACCTCTTTCCTTTATAAATTTCCCAGGTTTGGGTAATTCTTCATAGCAGTGTAAAAACAAACTAATACAACTTGTAAGCCTCTGTTTTGAGAGGTCCCACCTTTTCAGGCTGAACCAATGTGTACCTTTGATATAGTTCGGATATACGTCCCACCCAAATCTCATGTTGGATTGCAATACCTAAGGTTGAAGTTGGAGATGGGGCCTGGTGGGAGGGGTTGGATCATGGGGACGGATCCCCCATGAATGGCTTGGGCCCTCACCCTGATGAGCTCTCCCTCTGAGTTCACGTGAGATCTGATCATTTAAAAGTGTGTGGCACCTTCCCCAACTCTCTCTCCTCTTCTGGCACGTGATGTGCCTCTACCATGACTGGAAGCTTCCTGAGGCCTCCCCAGAAGCAGATAACAGCACCATGCTTCCTGTACAGCCTGCAGGTGTGACTTTAGAGAGGATGGTCCCCTCACCCATACCACTGCCACACAGAGAAAGAAACAGAGAGAGCACCCAAGCATATGTGTGACCTTTTAAATCACAGCCCCACCCATTGGTCAACAAGGCCCAATTCGCGTTTTATAGTTTACAATCTGAGCAATCAGATTGTTCATGCCTCCTTCACTAGTGAGAGATGTCAGAGGTAGCAGGCTTCCCACTCTCCCCTCTCTGTCTCCAAGGAGGTCATTCATCCTTACTAGAGCACACAAAGGTCCCCAGTGTACCTCTGTAGCCACGTCTCTAATGTCCCCAAATTGGCGCCTCTCACTTCAACCTCTCCATAGTTGAGGGAAGGGGTAACATAGCACTACACTACCAATGATGGTAGGATAACAAGAAGAGCAGAGGCTTCAGAACTCCTGCCCCAGAATGGCCCACAAAGCCAGGGAAGCTATGCTCTTTGATCAAGGAGTCGTATGTGCATCCAAATACAAATTCCTCCGCTGAAAACTGTGACCGCGAGCAGTTTACTTTTCTGCGTTTTCTTATTTGTAAAATGGGGATAACACTTCTCTGGCTGGGTTGTATTAGGGTAAGAAATGAAATGTGCAAAGCACGTAGCATGCAGAAAACACTTGATGATGCTTGATCAAGCTTCATCATCATTGCCATCAAGCATCACCATCATCTGATGGGGTAATGATGGTAATGGCAGTGATGGGATGACTGTGACAGTGATTGTGCTAGTGATGGTGGTAACGGTGATGATGGTGATAGTGATGATGATAATGGTAATAATAATGGTAGAGGTGGTGGTGGTGGTGGTGGTGGTAATGATGGTGATGATGATGATAATGTCAGATGATGGTGGTGATGGTGACGACATGAGGGTGGTGATGGTCATGATGATGATGGTACTAATGATGAGATAATGCTAATGATGGTGATGATGATGATAATGTGAGATGATGGTGGTGGTGGTCACGATGATGATGGTACTGATGATGAGATAATGGTAATAACGATGACGATGACGATGTGAAACAATGATGTAATGGTGATGATAATGTTAACGGTAGTGATGGTGCTGATGAGGTTGGTGATGGTGGTGATGTTGACGGTGATGATGAGGGTGATGGTGGTGATGGTGACAGTGGTGGTGATGATTATAATGGTGACGGTGGTAGTGATTACGATGATGGTGGTGACAGTGACAATAGTGGTGATGATGAGAATGGTGGTGATGATAATGTGATAATGGTGGTGGTGGTGATGGTCGTAGGGATGGTGATGATGACGGTAAAAAACGTGATGGTGGTGATGGTGACTATGGTGTGATGATGATGATGGTGGTGGCGGTGGTGGTGGTGGTGGTGGTGACAGCATAGTGATGGTCGTAGTGGTGTTATGTGATGATAGTGATGATGATGGTAAAAATGTGATAGCGATGGTGGCAGTGGTGGTGATGATGGTGGTGGTGGTATGTGGTGATGGTGATGATGATGCAGATAATGGCAATAATGATGATGATGGTGGTGATGATGGTGATGTGGGATGATAATGGTGATGGGGATGGTGGTGATGATGAGGTGATAATGGTCATGATGGTGGTGGCAGTAGTGGTGATAGTGATGACAGTGGTGATGGTGGTATTGATAGTGATGATGGTGGTGATGGTGACAATGGTGGTTGTGGTGGTGATGATGTTGCTGGTAATGATGGTAGCGATGATGACGGTGATGATGTGATAGTGATGATGATGGTGATTATGGTGGTGATTATGGCGGTGGTGATGGTGATAATGATGATGCTACTGATGGTGGTACATGGTGATGGTGATAATGATGACATGGTGAGATGACGACGGTGATGGTGATGATGTGGTGGTCATGGTGGAGATGATGATGGTGGTAATTATGATGTGATGATGATGATGGTGATGATGATGATGCTAACGTGAGATGATGATGGTGATGAGGATGATGATGGTGATCGTGAAGAAAGTGTTGATGATGGTATGGTGATGATGGTGGTATGATCATGATGGCAATAGTGGTGGTGGTGATGATGACGTGGTGGTCATGGTGGAGATGATGATGGTGGTAATTATGATGTGATGATGGTGATGGTGATGATGATGACGATGCTAATGTGAGATGATGATGGTGATGAGGATGATGATGGTGATCGTGAAGAAAGTGGTGATGATGGTATGGGGATGGTGGTGTGGTGATCATGATGGCAATAGTGGTGGTGGTGATGATGATGCTGGTGGTAGTGATGGTGATAATGGTGATGATGTGATGGGAAGATTATGTGATAATGGTGGTGATGATGTGATAATGATGTGATGGTGGTGGTGATGATGGTAATGTGATATGATGAAGGTGATGGTGATGAGGATGGTGGTGATGATAGTGGTGATAGTGAGGATGGAGGTGATGGTGGTGCTAGTGATAATAAAGGTGACGGTGGTAGTGATGGTGATAAAGGTATTGATGGTGATTATAATGGTGATGGTGGTGGTGATAGTGATGACGGTGATGGTGGTGGTGACAGTGATGACGGTGATTGTGGTGGTGATGATGATGTGATGGGGATGATGAGGAGAATGGTGGTTATGATGATGTGATAATGGTGTTGATGGTGGTGGTGGTAGTGATGATGGTGATGGTGGTAGTGATGATGGTGATGGTGGTAGTGATGATGATGATGTGAGGTGATGATGGTAATAGTGGTAATGGTAGTGGTGCATGCAGGGGTCAAAAATTAAAGAGCAAAGGTTCTGGCTGCTGAGGCCAGCAACATGCTCACGGTCTCTTGGCACTCGTGTTTCCACTGGCATCCATTTTCAGCTTGAATGCCTTCAAGAAGCTATCCTTCTCTCCAAAAGAAGTGGGGCCTAAGGCAAACCTTCCTGTCCTTTCAGGGTCACAGAATGCAGATGGGCGCACCCCACCCCCAACTTCCTTGGGCTCCAGGCTTCCTTTGCAAGTGATGCGGGCTTGAGTTGTGTCAAAGACTTGTCAGGTTCCCTAGGGACACACAGGAGATATAAGTGGGTGAGGGTAGGGAGCGCCGAGGGAGAAGACGAGGGGCACCCAGCCAGGACTCCCCAGGCAGATTCATCCTCCTGTGTGCTTCACACCCTTAGAGCCTCCCTACGCATCCAAGGGCCTTGGGAATCACCAGTGGTGATGGTGGTGGTGCTGGTGATGGGGTGCCCTTGGGGGACAGCCTCCAGCCAGACAATGGTAAGAGGTGGGGATCACATGTACCAGCCAGCAGGCTGACTCTCGAGGGTGAAGGGCTCGCATAGCACTCATGCCTGGACATACACCAGGACACACGCTCACCCTGGCAAGAGGGCCTGAGGCTCACGCGGTGCCAATGCCCTTCACCAGATGACATCTGGGAGCTGTGGGAACATCTTCAGGGAGGCGGCATCCTGAGCCCACCCCCAGCAGGGCTTGGCGCAGAGCCAGAGACAGAGGGTGGCACAGACCAGGGCAAGCCAAGGCCTCCCCGGCAAAGCCTGCCATTGGACATGCAGCCCTAAGCCATGGGCACCCTTAGAACCCCTGACCCCTAGCCAGTGCCAAATGTGAGCAGACCTGAGGGTGGCTGGACAGGAGCGAATTAGCCCTAGGCAGCCAAAGCCCAAAATGGTGGCACTTAGCCTTATTATTACCATTTATACCAAGCCAACAATTGTACGTTCACTCACTCTGCCAGTAATCCCTGAGCACCGGCTGCGTCCAGCCATGTCCTCGGAGCTGACGGAGCTGAGAGAGCGAGGGCAGGAAACGGGAGCAGCCCTCAATCCCAACACCCACTCTGTCCACACCTGGTCCTCACAAAGAAACTCAGGGGAGTTTCAATCCACTCTGTCTACACCTGGTCTCAGTCCACTCTGTCTACACCTGGTCCTCACAAGGAAACTCAAAGGAGTTCAGGGAAATCCCCACTGATGAGGAAACTGAGTGTCAGAGGGGCTGCCCAACGTCTGTTCCATGGCAAGCTGGGCTCCCCCAGGTCCCAAGATTCTGAAACCCCAAGATTCTGAAACTCCATGCTGCCCTAGATGTAGAGGCCCCTCCCTGCCCCTGCTGAGGAGAAAGAGTCCCATGGGCCTTAGGGCCCCGTGGGTGTCCAGCCCATCAAGATGGAGTGGGCACCTGGGAGAGTGAGGTGGGACCAGAGCTCGGCCGACGGGGCCCGCTGGAGATTGCTGTCTGCTCAAAGCCTTTCTCTTCCTGCGCTGAGCTTGAGGAGGAAGTCAAGGTAATGGCAGTGCATAATCCAAGGGTGGGTGTTCACTACTGCCCTTCCAGGCGAGGAGGTGCATGGAGGTGACGGATCGTGCCCAGGTCCCAGAGGGAGCGGGAGGCCAAGCTGGGCTCTAAGCCTGAGCCAGCCAGGCTCTGGGTGCGAGTTCCTGGCTAGGACCTCAGCCACGTGCACAACACCATCAGGGATGCGGGCAGCTCATGCAGCCTGGTCTTGTCCCCAGAGCCCAGAACCAGGTGGGCAGTGAGCCAGAAGCTTCTCCCTGTCCCTACATTGCCAGCGGAGGCCTGACCCACAGGCAGGCCACCCACCACAGCCCCAGGACAGCGTGACAGAGGAGGAGGTCGGCCAGGAGAGCCACCAGAGACTTTCGGTCTACGCCCAGGGGCTCACGTGGTGACTACCAAGGTGTGGTTGGCAGCAAGGCCTCATCCTGCACGGACCTCAGAAAGGAACCTTCTGGACTTCATTCAGCATGAGCTGGGTTTCCTAAGCCCAGAAACCCAGGTCCTGGGGATCTCAGGACTGGCTGCACTTTTGTGTTTGAGAGACAGGGTCTTGCTATGCTGTGCAGGCTGGTCTCGAACTCCTGGGCTCAAGTGAGCCTCCCCTCTCTGCCTCCCAAAGTGCTGGCATTACAGACGTGAGCCACTGCACCAGGCCTTTATTTATTGATAGATTCTGACTTTTAGGAAGACAAGATTCACTGAGATGAGGCCCCCTTGGCTGGTCTCACTAATATCCTACCTCAGAATCCTGGTGGTCACCCCATCCACAAGTCCACCTGGGAAAATGCTCCAGCGGGGACGGCCAGGAGGAGGAGGCAGGATTCTCACTCCTGGGACAGACACGCAGCTCAGACTGGCGGCGAATAGAGGGCCAGAGTGGGTAGGGGGAGGGGAGGGGGCTCTGGAAGCCACGCTCTGCCCTGACAGCATGGCTCTCTCTCCACCCCCTGCCCCCTCCGCGATCTCTCTTTACCGGTTCTCGCTGTCTCGCTCTCTCTCCTGTCTCTTTCTGTCTCCTCTCTCTCACTGCCCCGTGTCTCTGTCTCTGTCTCTGCTTCTGTTTCTCACATCTCCGTCTCTCAGCTCAGTTTCTCCACCTGGTGCCAGCCTGGTCTCAAGCACACAGAGTCCTCCACCAGAGAGAGGCCAACCCTCTCATTAGTGCCCCTGCGGTACTTCCTAAGGGGCTTTAGACCTCGACGCCCTGACTCCGGGGTGCCCTCTCTGCTGCCACGTGCTGGTTGGGTTCCTCCCGGCTGGCCCTCCTGTTTGCTCACTTGTCATCTAGAAGCCGGGGCGGGGGAGGGCACTCAGCCAGGCGGGACCATGGGGTCACATGATGCGGGTTCCCAGAGATGCTGAGTTGGACCCAAGGGGTCGACTTTGGGCTCAGGTTCCTCTCCTGGGCGTCGTGAAGTCCCTCTTCTGTGTCGGCGGTGAGGACGAGAGCCGCGGGTGTGTAGAAACGAGGGTGGGTGCTAGTCCCCCTGTGGTCAGCCCCTCCCACCCCTCCCCCACCCCCAGGACAAGAGGACTCCAGGGCTGGGATGAGAGGCTGGAGGCTGGGGGCTCTGGGAGTCCTGCCTCACCGCAGCCCCAGCGCAGCACGCCTGCCCTGCCGGCCTCTCCGGGGTTTCATGGTGGTGCAGTGGCCTGCCTGGTCCTGCTGCACAGGCACCCCCTCCCCTGGGACCCCGGGTCTGTGACACCTGCCCCCCCCACACCCACCACCAGAAGGTGCTCCAGCCCCCACCAATGAGGTAGCTCTACCCCTAGGGGCGAAGTCAGCTCAGAGACCCCACCTGAGCCCGGAAGCTGCATGGGGTCGGGGGCTGCTTCCCCCATGCAGGGGTCTCAGCAGCTCCACAGACTATGCCCCTTGCAGGGGTGCTTGAGGCCCTGGTTGCAATCCTGCTGGCAGGACAGGTGCATGGCAGCCCCGGCCCCTCCCCAAGTCTCCTGGGTCTTGCATCTCCAGTCTGGCCTGGCCTGCCCCCGCCACGGTCTCCAGGCACCTTCTTGGCTCACCCAGTCTGGCTCCCACCCAATTCGGTGCCCGCATCTTTCCAGCTCGCCTCTCCTCTCTCCATCGTAGCCCCAGAGCCCCAGCCCCACGCTCTCATCCCTGGAGGCCCCTTGTTCTGGCCTGTGGGTGGGGGAGGGGTGGGAGGGGCTGAGCACAGGGGGATTCGCACCCACCCTCATTTCTACACATCCACCAGCTCTCACCCCACCACCGACGGCAGAAGAGGGACCTCACGACGCCCCGGAGAGGAACCTGAGCCCAAAGTCAACCCCTTGGGTCCAACTCAGCATCTCTGGGAACCCGCAGCCCAGTCAAAGCCCCAAGTCCCCGGGGCGCCAACTCCTCCCCTTTCCCAGAGCTTGGGACCTCTGGCTGCTCCTGCCAGGGACTTGGTGGGCTGTGCCCTGAGGGTCCCAGTGCGGGGTCCCTGGGTCCAAGCCCCTCGTCCTCATCCGAGGCCTCTGCCTTGCACTCCTACACACTCCAGACTGAGGTCCCTGAACCCTCCACGGGGACCCAAGCAGAGATTTTCACGGAATTCCGGAGGCCCCGGGTCCACAACCTCCCCTCCTGCCTGTTCCCCCACCTGGCACCACAGCAGAAGAGGGGCTTGACCTGCACCGGCCCTGCTTGCAGGCCTGTGTCCCCCACCCAGTGCCGGCGGACCCTCCCCTGGTGCCAGCAGACTCCATACAGTGCTGGCGGGTCCCATCTCCATCTGGGGTTTTGAGGTCCCCACTCAAGCTCCTGGCTCGGACCCAGAGTGGGGCTTCCTCTCTCCCCATCTCCGCTCTGGCCTCCTCTCCACCACGGCCCAGAACTGCAGGGGCGGGACCCAGCTTTCCAGGGGAGTGAAGGCCAAGGCGCCTTCCTGCTGCCTCCCTTTCACAGCTCCTCCCTTCCCCCTCCAGGAAGGCTCCTTCCCTTTCCCCCAACCCCCACTCCCTGTGTGCTGGCACACCCCTCTCACCCTCCTGGCCACAGTCCTGTCCAGAACACTGCTCCCAGCCAGGCCTCAGCTCGGCCCACCACACTGAGCTCCAGTCTCCTCCAACCTGAGCCCCATCATGGGGCCAAACCCAAGCCCCCTGACAGAACAGGAGGGAGGGAGGTGGGAGGCAGGCCCGGGGGCTTGCGGGAGCCAGCCCAGATCTGCCTGCAGATGTGGGAGGGCTGCATTTTGCTTTTAATGTGGCAGACACTTTAAGGAGAGAAGGGGATACCGTCCCCGTAAAACCATGGCCTCATCTCCCAGGCCTTCTTTTATTCCTGGCAACTGTAATAAAAAAAAGCCATGTGTGTGGCCTCCTGTTTGTGGCTCCCCAGGTGTGTGGAGATGTCATTCACGGTAGACTAATCCTAACCAGCCCACTCTTGGGGCAGTGGCCCTGGGCAGGGACCGGGGGCAGTGGTGAGCGCTACCCAAGGCTCTGCGCAAGCTCCTGTCTGCTGTAAGCCTGGGCTTAACAAAGCCTCTTCCAGGACCCCAGGCCCTCTAAGGATGGTGCCTCACACCCAGTAGTAGGCTCCAAGGGCCAGCAAGCCCCCCTGGCTGAGGCTCCTGGGGACCTACATTCTGGGCACCTCAGCCACACACACGGAGCAGATGGGTTGAGACATTGTGGTGATGGAGGGCCAGGGGGCTACCCATGTGTCTACCCTCTCACCAGACCCTGCCACCCCAGGTGGGAAGGAGGAGGGGATGCAGAGGGCTCCCTAGCCCTCCTTTGTCTGTTTGCTCTGCTCGAGTACTGGCCCCCGGCTGGGGTCCCAGGTGCAGTCCCGGCCCTGCCCTCGGAGCCCAGCTGAGACCTCAGCACATAGGCGAGGCCAGCCCGAGGGCAGCGTGCTGTGGAAGAAGCGGGGCTCACTTCAGTGCAGTTAAGCGGGAGGTGAAGAGGGTGGAGCCATCGCTCGGAGTGTCAGGAGGGTGGCAAGGAGACGGGTGGCCTGGCTGTGGGGGAGACCCGGGAGGGCCCACTCAGGCACTGTCCAGAGTCTCAGCACATGCGGCCAGTGCTGGTCAGGGTGGAGGTGAGGGGGGCAGGGAGGTATCTATCGGCATCTGTGTGGTGACGCCGCCCAGGCTGGGCAGGGGCTGCCGGACGACCCAGGGCTTTCTCGGGATGTGTGGGCTGGAAGTGGGGATCTAGGCTTCAGACGCTCCAAAGAGCCTGGAGCTCGGGAAAAGGGGCTGCCTGGGCTGCCCAAAGGGATGGGGGCAGGACGTGAGGAAAGCAGAGGAGAGCAGGAGGGAGGCCCAGGGCAGAGGAAGACCCACAGGTACAGGCTGGTGAGGAAGGGGCCTCGTGTCCCAGCCTCCTCCTTTCCAAGACCCAGCCCTTGTGCGAGGCTCACCCTGATCCAGTGCGCACAGCAGATGCCCCGGGATGCCGGGGGTCCAACCCTCCGTCCATCCTGGCAGTCCTGTCAGAAGGCCGCTTCCATCCCTCCATGCCCTAAAGAGGACAGAACCAGACTAGGGGGTCAAACCGGGGTCTGTGCGAGTGTGTGCTCATCTGAGTGTGAGCTTATCTGAGTGTGAGCTTATCTGTGCACTCCTCTGAGTGTGTGTTCATGTCAATGTGAGCTCCTGAGTGTGTGCTGTGTGCTCCTGAGTGTGCACTCTTCTGAGTGTGTGCTCCTCTGAGTGTGCGCTCCTCTGAGTGGAGATCCTCTGAGTGTGCATATCAACAGGTCTGGCATCTGATCAGTCCAGGCCTGCTCCTCTAGGTGTGTGCTCTTCTGAGTGTGAGCCCATCTGAGTGTGCACTCCTGAGTGTGAGATCCTCTGAGTGTATGCTCCCCTGAGTAAGCAGCTCCTCTGAGTATGTGATGCTGAGTATGAGTGTGTGCTCCCCTGAGTGTGTACTCCTGAGTGTGCATTCCTGTGTGTGCTCATCTAAGTGTATGCTCTGAGTGTGTGCTCCTCTGAGTGTGTGCTCCCCTGAATCTGCACTCCCCTGAGTGTGAGCTCCTCTGAGTGTGCACTTCTCTGAGTGTGAGCTCATCTGAGTGAGCTTATCGGAATGAGTGCTCCTCTGAGAGTGTACCCCTCTGAGTGTGAGCTCATCGGAGTGTGCTCCCGAGTGTGCATGTCCCTGAGTGTGTGTTCCCCTGAGTGTGCACATCAGCAAGCCTGGCATCTGATCAGTCCAGGCCTGCTCCTCTGAGTGTGTCCTCCTCTGAGTGTGTGCTCCTCTGAGTGTGTGTTCGTCTGTGAGCTTGTCTGAGTGTGCCCTCCTGTGTGTGCTTCTGAGTGTGTTAATCTGTGTGCACTCATCTGTGTGCTGAGTGTGAGCTCCTCTGCACACCTGAGTGTGAGCTCATCTGAGTGTGAGCTCATCTGAGTGTGTGCCCATCTGAGTGTGAGCTCCTCTGAGTGTGCACTTCTCTGAGTGTGAGCTCATCTGAGTGAGCTTATCGGAGTGAGTGCTCCTCTGAGTGTGTACCCCCCTGAGTGTGAGCTCATCGGAGTGTGCACTCGTCTGAGTGTGCACATCAGCAGGCCTGGCCTGTCACTGGGCAGCAGTCTGGGGCCAGTCCACCTTGGCTTTGGTACCGACCTCCTCTTTGCTACGAATGGCACCAACACTAATGGCCTCCAGGCCACGATTCTCCGCTCAGAGAGTTGATGAAGCAGAATCGACTCCTGGCAGCGTCTCCATCAATTAGAGCCTTTGCCCTGCTTCTCCTGTCTCACTTATTGTCTTTCCTGTAACTGCAAAATCAAAACGGTTCTGTTCAGCATTGATGAGGACATGGGACCCCGCGTAAACACCCTCCTCCTCTGTCACGCATCCTTCAGAAAGTCCCCAAGATAAATGCCCCGCATTCCTGGAACACAGATGAGAGTCCCATCTGGCATCGGCACCGGTGGGCTCTCAGTGACTGCCACCAGCAGCAGAGACCCTCAGGCAGTGGGGCCTTCCTGGCACCTGCAGTGGAGAGGGATGTCATCTCTGCCAAGGACCCTGTGCCCCTCCTGCCGCCTGATCCGTGGGCCTCAGAATGACAGGTCCTCCAGACCCTGGCCTGTTTCACTCTGTTCTGCGTCCCTGGGCCTGGGTCAGCCACAGCTCTCCAGAAGAGCAGGACCACTGGGAGAGGCCTGTGTATTAAGACATCGATTTCACAGAACTGGCCCGTGCAATTGTGGGTCCTGCTGGGCACGTCTGAAACCTGCAGGGTGAGCAGCAGGCTAGAAACTGGTGGGGGCCGACGCTGCCATCTTAAGACAGAATTTCTCCTCTGGGAAGTCTGTGTTGCCCGCCAGGACTTGCACTGATTAGAAGAGGTCCCGCACATTAGGGAGGTATCTCCTCCACTTAAAGCCAATGGACGGTGATGTTAATCACACCTGCGGTACACCCCACGCAGCACCCAGTGAGGCCGTGGTGGGATATCGGTGCTGCAGCCGCCCCAAGCCGAGCCAACCGTCCTGGGCTAGGAGCTCCCTGAGGGCAGGGTCTGGCCTGTGACATAGTGGCTTTCACACCCTGGCCTGGCACAGGGGACCTGGGGTTACTCTGGTCTTGTCTCTGCCCTGAGATGCCAGCACCTGCCCTGTGCTGGGGGAGGCAAGAGGCTCAGGGGGGGTTGGTGCAGGGGAGACCACATTATGGGGTAGAGTTGGAGGATGCAGGGGTGTGCCAGGACAGCTGGAAGGACAGACGGGGCCTCCACTGCTGAGGACCTGGGGCTCAGATGGACCCTTCAATACTCTGCGTCCACCGGCTGCCACAGGGGCAGGTGAGGGGCAGCCACGTGGCTTTGCTCAGCCTTCCACGCTCACCGCGGCTCCAGACCCCAAGTCTAGCTGCCTCCTCGGCATGTCCAAGTGGCTGATGGAGACACGTAAAGTGATAAAACTCAACTGTCCCTCTCCGGCCCATCGTCCCTCTTCCTTTTCTCAGAAAAAGGCGCCAGCCCTCGCTGTCACTACTGCCATCCTGTGCACCCACCGGGGCCCTCAGCAAACCCTGTTAGCTTTCCCTCAGCACGCAGACCAGACTCAAAACCTCCACGGCGCCTTGGCCCACCTGCACTGTCACCCCACCTGCACCTCTGTCACCAGGCTACTGGCTACCCCCGCTCCAGCCCCGGTCGGCTCCATCAGCCAGAGGTTGCTGTAGAACATCTTGGGACCTGGGCCTGGCTCCCAATCCTCCTGTGGCCCCAGCGTGTGCTCCAGGACACCCCTGAGCTGCCGGCCCACCTTTCCAGCCTCCACCCTGCTGGTCCCTCGGTGGGAGCTCAGTCACATCATCCCCGCAGTGGGCGGCCCTGGATGCCCCAACCACCACGCAGAGCCCCCGCCCCCGCACCGGAGCCCTGCCTGGTTGTCCAGGAACATTTCTGTACCACGGTCAAGCACACAGGGCAGGACCCCCCACACTTGCTCATGGCAGCGCCTCCATGCCCCACGGTTTGTTGATGAGCAGCCAACCGGTAATCCCAGAACAACACCCTCCGAACCCAGAGCAGCGTGGTGGGTGAAGCCCCTGGATGGCAGCCCAGCCAGGCCCTTAGGGTGCGGCCCGCATTTCAGCTCCCACAGCTAAGCCATGAGATCCTCCCTTGGGCCACAGACACACGGCGAGGGCACGCTCCCACGCTGTAGGAAGCGTTGCTTCACCCTGAGAGGCATGGGGAATGGACTCCTCAGATTAAAAAGAAGATCAGCCCACAGAATTGTAGAGCAGAGGGGACCAAACCTCTCAGGAGAAAGTGGCTTCGAGTGATGGAGACGCACAGTATCCTCTCTGCATTGCCACGTCCGGCATATTCCAAGGACAAACAGTCCGTGTGGGCAAAGAAGCCAGCTGAGGGCCCAGGATGGGGCAAGTTCAGCTCCCAAGGGCAGCATGACAGCCGTGAAATGAAACACGTCAAATCTGGCACAACCCTTGGCTCAATAATGACACAAAACAAACGAACACCTCACTGAGCACCATTGGAGGTGGTTAGGCTGCCAGTCTGTTACCCTGAAAAATATATCAGTACGGGAGAAGAAAACAAGCATTTATCCTGTTTCTCCTGAATCAGAGATATTCAGAGTAACCAAATAGTTGATGAGAGAAAATTCTCCCTTATATAATTGCAGCACATAAATGACTAAGAAAACAATGAGTTGGAAAAATAATCACTGTGTAACCTCTTATAAAATAATAAATTTGGCAACGATTATCAACTGCCACCACCTCACCCAATAAATCAATCTCAGCATCACTAAGAGTAAAGGAGATTGCAAAAAGGTTCCCATAGAAATGGGTGTGAGCCCCAGGACTCAGCTTCAAGCTGCACATGTATGGATCTGACACTAAACAGTAACCAAAGGCTCTCAGAGCTGAGCTACCAGGCAGCACCACCCAAGGCCCGGATGGATCACGGGGTGCTGTACACAGGGGCAGATCCAAGTAACACTGCAAAGGTTTGAAAATGAAATACACATTTGAATCATGGCCCACAGAAGGCTGGTCAGAATGTGCAGCCAGGGTCTAACCCGGTGTATTGCTTGCTGAGGCAAAGTAAAACAAAATGTCCATAGGATTTAAAGAAGATCCAGAGTCTCACAATTTCATATTCAAAATGACCAGGATAGAATCCAAAAATACTCAAAATGTAAAGAACCAGGAAAGTCTGAGAAATTCTCAAGGTGAAAGACAATCAACAGATACACCCCCAAGAAGACTCAGTTGCTGGAATTATCATATCTTTTTTTTTTTGAGACAGTCTTGCTCTGTCACCCAGGGCTCACTGCAGCCTCCACCTCCCAGGCTCAAGCAATTCTCCCACCTCAGCCTCCTAAGTAGCTGGGACTACAGGGGTGTGTTCCCATGTCTGGCCAATTTTTAAATTGTTTTGGTAGAGATGGGGTCTCACTCTGTTGCCCAAGCTGGTGTCAACCTCCTGGGCTCAAGCAGTCCTCCTGCTCTGGCCTCCCAGCGTGCTGGGATTACAGACATGAGTCACTGTGCCTCGTCCCATCTCACAGATTTTAAAGCAATTATTATAACTATGCTCTAAGAAGTAAAGAAAAACACCCTTGAAAAAAATGGGAAGTTTGAAAGTCTCATCACAGGAAGAGAAGCTATAAAAAAGAATCCAATGGAAATTTTAGAACAGAAAAATACTATAACCAAATGTAGGAAGTAGAAAAGTTCCTCTTCAAGGTTTCCTTTCTTGTTAAAGAAGAAATCATAACTGTTAGAAATAACAGTTTGTTTTAAAGACTTTCTTCAAAGCTTTCTTGCTTTTTGCTAATAACTCTTTGTTAAGCCCTATCCCATGTAGCTGTTAGACATGCTCACAGGCACGTAGTACATTCTATGTCCTTGTACTTTAACCAAGATATTTATGCTATTAGTTTTCTAAGTAGTCCCTTCGCAAGCAACTTTCTGTCCCTTCCTCATTTGGACTTCCTCGTTTTCTTTTGTTCTCTATTGCCTTTACCTATTCAAGAAAGTTTTAAGTTATCAGCCAATCACGTTCAGTTTTAGATTGTGAGGTCTGGCTCCAACCAACAGAGATCAGACACAGCAGTAAGGACGACCTCAAATGAGTAAAGGATAAATATGTCTGCTTTTCCTTTGTTTGTTGTACTCTTGTGGCAAAATGGCTAACAGGAGCACCCTTTCTGCAGGAAGTAAAGATTGTCTTGCTGAGAGATCCTCTGTCTCAGTGATGACTTTTCTTTGCAGCACTCAGTATCTGCTTCCGACACCAAAATTTAAAATTTACTAGATGAGTTCAGAAGAAGAATGGAGATGACAAGGAGGAAGATAATTCTGAAATTTAAGATGGAGCAATAGAAATTATCCAGTCTAATAAAAGAGGGAAAAAATATTCTTAAAAAAAATAAACAGCTGGCTGGGCATGGTGGCTTATGCCTGTAAACCCAGCACTTTGGGAGACTGTGATGGGAGGATTTGTGAGGCCAGGAGTTTGAGACCAATCTCGGCACTATAGCAAAACCCTGTATCTACAAAAAATTTAAAAATTAGCCAGGTGTCGTGGTGCATGCCTATAGTCCCAGCTACTCAGGCTGAGGTGGGAGAATTGCTTGAGCCCAGGAGTTTGGGGCTGCAGTGAGCCAAGGTCACACCACTGCACTCCAGCATGGGTAAAAGACTAAGACCCTGTCTCAAAACAAATAAATGAAATAAAATAAAATAAAATAAAATAAACAAACAGAGCCCCGGGGTCCTACTAGGACCCATGCTAGGAAATGGTCTAACTTTTGTGTCATTGGAGTCCCAGAAGGAAATGAGAAAATAGAGAGAAACATTTACAGATAGAGTGCAAAATCTGCTGAAAAGTCATAAATTTATAGATCAAGAAGGTCAGTGAACTTCAGAGAGGATAAATGCAGAAAAATCCATACCCAGAAACATCAAAATCAAACTACCAAAAGCCAAAGACAAAGAAACTGCCTTGAAAGCAGCCAGAGAAGAATGGTGCACAGCATGAGGGAAACACAGGTTTGAAAGCCGGTGAGTTTCTCATTAGACAGCACGGACACTTAAGGCAGTCAGCCAATCCTGTTAAGTGTGAAAAGAAACTAGTTGTCAACCAAGAAGTCTATGTACAGCAAAAAATGTCCTTCAAGAATTAGGTAAACTAAAGATGTTCTCAAATGAAGGGAAAAAAAGAGAATTTTTCACTGCAGATCTGCTCTAAAACAAATGTGGGGCTGGGCACAGTGGCTCACACCTGTAAGCTCAGCACTTTGGGAGGCCGAGGCAGGTGGATCACTTGAGGTCAGGAGTTGGAGATAAGCCTGGCCAACATGGTAAATTCCCATGTCTACTAAAAATAATAATTTTTAAAAATTAGCTGGGCATGGTGGTGAACGCCTGTAGTCCCAGCTACTTGGGAGGCTGAGACAAGAGAATTGCTTGAATCTGGGAGGCAGAGGTTGCAGTGAGCCAAGATCGCACTATTGCACTCCAGCCTGGGTGACAGAGAGAGACTGCGTCTCAAGAACCAAAATAAATAAAATTTAAAAATAAAAATAAAAACAGAAAAATATTAGATAAATGAAATCAGAAGCTGATTCTTTGAAAAAGTCAGTAAAATAGATAAGACTGATGAAGGAAAAAAGAGAAGATACAGGTAACCAATTACAGGCATAACAGAGGGCTATCACTACAGAGCCCACAGGCATTGAAAGGGTACCAAGGGAACACACAGATTCAGCAGCTTAGAAGACTGGATCAATTGGAAACCCACAAACTACCAAGATTCACTCAAGAAGAACTAATAACCTGAATAGCTCTATCTTCACTAAAGCAGTTGAATCCACAGTTAATAACCTCCCCAAAAAAGAAAACTCCAGGTCCAGATAAATTCACTGGTGAATCTTACAAAATATTTAAAGATAAAAACAACTCCAATTCTATAATACTTAATCAAAAAATAAAGGTGGAAGTGACACTTTCAACTCATTTTACGAGGCCAGTATTACCCTAATACCAAAACAAGACAAAGACATCGCAAGAAAAGAAACTACAGGGCAAAACCTCCCAGGACCACAGATGCAGAAATCTTCGACAAAACACTAGCAACTGAATCCAGCAACCTATAAAGCATAAGCACATCATGACCAAGTGGGGTTTATCCTGAGAACATCAGGCTGTTCAACATCAGAACGCCAGTTATCACAACCCACCACGTTAACAGACAAAAGAAGAGAAACCACACAGTCCTACAGACACGGAAAAACGTGATAAAATGCAACATCTGTTTATGATTTTACAAATTTCTCAGAAAATTAAGACTAGAAAGGAACTTCCTTAACCTGGAACTGTTGTAAATTTTTTTTGAACCTTCAGTATTTAATCACTGGTCGCAGATACATAGAAATTGGACTTCACCTTTTTCAGACTGTTTTCTCTGACCTTGCTAACTTATGACTGGTAGGTGCTGTTTCCTTGGGATTTTCTCTGTAGACAATCATATCATCTGCATGCAGGGCTAGCTTTAGTTTTTCCATTCCAGCATGTTTACATTTTATTTCTTTTTCTTGCCTGAACTATTTACAGGTGAAGGAACTTAATGTCTAAAGATTTTAAGATTCCAGAAAAAGAGATGTGGCTTTGGATAGACAAAACCACATTGACGGCTGGGCGCGGTGGCTCACGCCTGTAATCCCAGCACTTAAGGAGGCCGAGGCGGGCAGATCACGAGGTCAAGAGATCAAGACCATCCTGGCCAACATGGTGAAATCCCATCTCTACTAAAATACAAAAATTAGCTGGGCGTGGTGGCGTGAGCCTGTAGTCCCGGCTACTCTGGAGGCTGAGGGAGGAGAATTGCTTGAACCTGGGAGGCAGAGGTTGCAGTGAGCCAAGATCGTGCCACTGCACTCCAGCCTGGCACCTGGCGATGGACAGAGACTGTCTCAAAAAATAAAAACAAACAAACAAAAAACACCACATTGACACCAAAATGCTGACAGATGTTGCATCTGAGTGGCAGGTACCAGGAAGCTGATCTTACTCTGCCCTGTATTCCTACATTTTTGTGTAAGTTTGAAATATTTAATAGTGGAGGGCACTTTTTAACCTATTATCACCCACAAAACTACCGAAACAGCTGAGCAAATGGAAAAAAGACAAAGTTCACAAAAAATGAAGATACATGGCCAATATTCACGAAGAAAAATGCTCCTTGTCACCGGTGTCCACAGAAACGGCAACCGCCACAGAGGGAGGCAGGGACGCCCACCGCCGTGTGATGGTGCCCACGTCAGTGACACTGGAAACGTCACCCAGCCTTTAGGAATTCCCTCCCCTTAACCCAACACATCATTTCTGGTGTCTCCTAAAGATGGACTCAAAGTCTGAACAAGAGTCTACACGGCAGTGCGTCCCAGGCACAGAAAGCCAGACTGCCCAGGCGAATGGTCTGATACCTCAGGCCCACCATGCGTTGGGGTCATGCGGGGCCAGTAGCGCTTGTGTTATGAAGTCTGCTGTGACAACGGGGAATGTCTGGGATACAAGGGGGCCAGCACCCAAGGCTGTGGATGCAGCACCAACGTTTATGTTTTTAAAACACAGAAAATGAGATGAGAGGGAAACAGGCGAGGTGTGAGCTGGGCCGTCGCCGTGCTGTGGGTTATGGGAGATGCTGTTTCTCCTCTGTGCTTTTTCATGAGCACATGTTACTTTGGTCACTAGAAAAGGCAATGGGTGTCTACGACGACCATGAGAGCAGCACGCCATCTGGCCATCCTCGTTGCAGCTGGAAATAGATACTGGGCCCACCAGCCTCTGCCGCTGGGGTCCTGGGGGTGTGGCCCTGGGTCTCTCTGCTCACATTCCCTTATCCATCCCCAGCCCTGAGCTGCCTCCCACATCCGCTGTGTTGGGGAGGTGGGGACGGGACAGGGAGCCTCACCCTGTGGCATTCTCTGTGTGATGACAGATGGCCACCTGGAAAGGCCTGGGAGGACTCTGAGTGAGGTAACGGGGCATCCTTTGGTGAGGCAGCCACCGGAATCTATCTCCAGCACTTGAGCCCAGGGCGCATCAGCAAAATTAAGTTCAGTAATTGGCTGGGTGAGGTGGAGGCTTCTGTAGTTCCAGTTACGGGGGAGGCTGAAGCGGGAGGATCATTTGAGCCTGGGAGTTCTGGGCTGCAGTGAGCCCAGACGGCGCCCATGGACTCCAGCCCGGGCGACAGAGTGAGACCCTATCTCAAAAAACAAACAAATACAAGTTATCATTGGCCCAGCACTTTGGGAGGCTGAGATAGGACGATTGCTTGAGCCTGGGAGGTTGAGGCTGCAGTGAGCCAAGATCTCTCAGCTGCACTCCAGCCTGGGTGACAGAGTGAGCCCATCTCTAAAAAAAATACTCTGGCAGAAACTGTCATGAAATGAAAGGAGCAACAGAAAGTGAATGCCAATGGTGAAAAGTTTCATTGAATTTTTATATTATTATTTTGAAAGTTTACTACACATTTTAATGCAAAATAGGAAAAAGGAAATGGACTGATGCTTTTTAATTACATTAAGGTGACAAATATTTCACTTTTGGAATCATTTCAGATTGACAGCAAAGCTGCGAAGCGCGTGCAGAGGGCACCCACTCGTGCCCCACGGCCGCCCCACGGCCGCCCCACGACCGCCTCTTACGTCACTGCCAGACATTCATCCAGACTAGGAGGGCGGCATTGCCACGCACGGAGAAACAAACAACACACCCTCTGGGGTTTCACCAACATTTTCCCACACATATGTCCTGTCTTCCAGGGTCCAGCCCAGGACACCCCACTGCACTGGGCATGGCTGCATTTTTAGCAGGCAAAGGCACATAAAGAAACGTGTCTGAGGGAGTGGGGGCAGCTTGTGCTGGAAGGACACCGTAGAAGACCCCAAGTCCCACAGCTTGCGCTCCGCAGTCACGGTCTGTTTATTTCGAACCTGCTGTTTACACAGAGGGGACCTGGGGTGGGATGGGGATAGAAGCCGAGCTGGAAATTGACCTATGCTCCTGAACTGCAGGCCTCCTCTCAAAACGGATGCGTGCGGCCCCGTCCCTGGACCAGAAGGGACCGTGAACAAGGATTCTGCAGACGTGCTTCTGTGTAGGGCATGAACTTAGCAGAGGAGCTTACCTGTTCATATGCGACCCATCCACACACACACACACCTGCAGTAAACACAGCCGCCACTCCACCTTAGACCACAAAACACACTTCCGGGCAGGAGTGTTGGTCACAGATGTCGTCTGTGGGAGGAGGACGCAGGCAGCCGGTTCGTTGCTTTCACTATTGCTTTAAATTCCCTACAGATGGGGTGCCCACCGCCTGGTCACCATACCCAGAAACAGTGAGGAGGACCTGGGCCATCTGGCAGGGGATTGGCCTGGCCTGACAGGGAAGGGGTGGCATGGAGTTGTGAGCAGGGTGACAGCCCCGCTGAAGTCTCCTGGGGCCCCGCCAGCAGTTTCCAGAGAGCCAGGGTCCTCAGGTTCCCAGAAGACAGGTGCCTCTCCAGGCCTCTCCCCCAGGAAGCCAGGCAAGGGAAAGGCTGCATTCACCAGAGCCACCTGCAGGCACCGGGCTCCCTGCAGCGTGCCCAGGATAAGGGGCAAAGCAGCCGTGCAGCAGCAGTGTCTGTGATGTCAGATTTCACCCCAGACCCCCATGTGTGTCCTGATTTTGGGCGTGGGACAGCGGCACTCCTGAAAGGCACACGACCCAGAGAGCGGAGCCAGCGTGGGTCCTCCGTTCCACCAGCAGCCAATACACCCTGCACTGGTGGGCCATCTTGGCGGGCGCGGGGGGTTGGCCAGGACAGCCAGGAAGCAGCCTCTCTGAAGAGGTCATGTTAGAGCAATGTGTGTCAAAGAGAAGATGAAGAGGAGGTGACTTCAGAACAAGGGGACAGCCCGTGCAAAGGCAGCTGGCCTGCTTGCCCAGCAAGCAGCAGGAAGGCCGACCGGCGGGGTGGGCAGGGCAGTCCCGGCAGGCCCCCCGGCTACCTGCATGGGTTTCAGTCTCTGAGGGCGGGGTGGTGTCGGAGAACCTCGAGGGAGGACTGGGCTCCACACATGGAGGGAACACTCTGGCGAGGCCCTCACTTCAGAGAAAGACAGGAAAGCAGGTGGGGAGCAGGGACGGTCCAGGCTGCAGGAGAGAGCCAGGAACTTGGGCACCTGCCTCCCTGCCAGGCCTGCAGCTCCAGGCCAGCAGCACGGGCAGGCGGGCCCTCCACTCCAGCCTCTCTCTGACCCCATGGCCAGCCCGGGAGCCGGGCAGGGCCCCACCTCAAACAACCCTCCGTGGCGTGCCCACTGGCTGCATCCGAGGGAGCTGAGCCACGCTGGGCCTGCTTGCTGGTGGGGACCAGGCCCACAAGGCGGGCGGGTGGCAGTATCCCAGGCCTGTGCGCCAGGCCTTCGCGGCACCTGTCCCCAGATTAGATTTCCCCTTTCTCATTACCACCGTAATGGGTCCTTCAGACCTCATTCCAGCCCTAGATATTATCTGACCCGTATAATTAATTAATTATAGCCCAAATATTATAGATTATTAAAAATAGCATAACTAATAGTGTAATATCTCAAGCTGTCGACTTTAATAGTCAACATTGTCTTGGCGGAGCTTATCAGCCCGGGACACCCGGTGAGAATATTGATTCCGGGTAATTTTAGCCGTCATCTGCCGTCCTGACGGGGAACTGTCAGGCCCTCACCCGAGCCGGGCCTCATTTGAAATCGTTAAACCGCCGCGCAGCTCACAGTGGATCTTAATGTTTCCTTTTTCTCCCCTTCAATGTTTCAGCAACAGAGAGGAAAATGAATACAGAAGTAACCGGGGTGGGGGCAGAGAGAGGGAGACCCGTTCAAGAGGAGAGGGTGACCGACTTGTCTCTGCCTTGGGGACCCCGGACTCTGCGTCCCCCGTCTTTTCTGGGGGGCTTCTGCTGGCCAAGGCCAAGAGGCTGTGAGGGGGAGGGGCCAGAGGACACGGCTGAGGGGCTGAGAGTCACCCGCGGACACCGCATGACTCCAGGGACCCCTGAGGATGGGCTCCGCCTGCTGCCCCCAGCAGCCCCGCACACGCACACACAGGCCCACGACAGAGGCCCGGGACACGCTCAAGCCGGGAGCAGAAACCCACGCACCCTTGCGCACAGACCCGCGGACACCCGGACTCTCACACAGGCCGTGGTCGACACGCACCGTGCGGTCACATACGGACACGGACACGCGTGGACTCCCCAGCAATGCACACAATCGTAGGGACACGTGGATGCGGACACTTGGACACGCCGCGCGGTCACAGGCGCACGCGCCCACTCGGAGACCACAGGTCGGACGCGCGGGACGGACACCCACGCGCTACTCACGGGGCCTGCGGGTGCCAGGCGGGGCCGAGGCTTAGCAGGGGACGGGGATACGCGAAGGTCGCAGGGAATCAGAAAATGCAGGGGCCGCGCGGGGGGGGGCGAGGGCGTGGCCGGCTCCCAACCGCCCGGAGGAGGGCGGGCAGCGCTGCTGGGGAGGAAGGGCAGCTGCGGGGGCGGCGCGGGCTCGGAACGGAACGGCCCCCTAAGGGAGGGGCTCGGCGGTGCGGCGCTGGGGCGGGGGGCGCGCAGCGGCTGGGGCCGGGCCCTGAGCAGGGGTCCCTGCAGGGTGGGCGGGGCCTTCTGAGACTCCTGCCGGGCGCCCAGCCCGGGGAGCGCCACGTGAGCGCGCAGTGGCCCGCGGACACGCGCCCACCCTCACCCACCTCCCGCGCCCGCGTCCGCCTTCATCCATCTCCCGGGACACGCGCCCACCCCCACTCACTTCCCGCGCCCACCCTCACCCACTTCCCGCGCCCACCCTCACCCACCTCCGGCGGACACGCGCTCACTCTTATGCCCTCCCGCGGACACGCGCCCACCCCCACCCCCCTTTAGCAGACAGGCGCCCACCCCCCACACTGTCCTGAGGACCCGCGCCCACACGGACTCCCTCCCCGTGGGCGGCCCCAGACAGGTAGTGGCGCCAGAATCACTCTCCGAGGCTTCCCCGGAAGCGTCCCTCAAACTTCTAATTATGATTCATGCGCGTGATGATGATAATTGAATAATCCTGGAGCTGCGGGAGGCATTAACCTCAATTAGGCTGACTGCGCGGCCCGACCCGCCCTCCCTGCGCGCCCTCCGGACCCAGAGCGGCCCTGCAGGGTGGGGTGACGGTGCCGACCTCGTTTATTGAGCACCTGCTGTGTACCAGGCCTCTCCATCCTACTCCTCCTTCCGCCCCGCACCCACCCAGCTTCCCTGGAAGCTCTCTGCTCCCGTTCGCCAGGCCTCCCAGACCGCATCAGCAGTTTCCCTCCTCCCTGACAGGCTGAGGTGACCGCGGGGTCTCCCTCAGTGCGCTCATCCCTGCCCCTTACGGCCACCACGGTGCCCACCCACGAGTGAGTGAAAACAGGGAGTGGCTCCTCGTGGGGCACGGCGTGCTGGAGGAAACGCTGGCTCTGGCATCTGGGTAACAGTGGGAAGGATAGAGGTGAACGCTTGGAGCCCTGTCACAGAGGGAGAAACAGGCAGAGGAGCCAGGTGAGATGGGAGCCAGGTAAGAGGGTGGGCTCCGGGCAGACGCTGGGTGGTGATGCTGAAGCCACATTTTCTCAATCCCAAGATTCAGCGGCCTGCAGCGGCCAGGGGCACTACTTCTCCAAGCCGGTCTCTGCTACAATGCCTCTGGGTAATAAACAACCACGAAGACGGGGGCAGGGGCACCATCTCCTGCTCTGGGCTGTGGCTGGCTCAGTGTGACTGCCCTTGGCGGCTCAAAGCTTCCCGTTGGGTCCAGTTGGCTCCAGGCCTTCATTCCAGGTCACAGGCTGAGGAAGTAACCACTTCCTCAGCAGGTTCTCATGGAGGGGGTCTCCAACCGGCAGGAGGCCCATATGGCCATAGCTCAGAACCCACACCTCACCACTCTGCCCACGGAGGGTCGTGGGCCAAGGCCAGCTTCAGCATGGCTGGAAGTGTTCATTCCCCAGAGGAAGGCCATGGAGTGCCGGAGGGCGAAGGCGGGCGAATTGTGGGCAAATTCTCCCATGGGTCACATTGCTGATTCAATTAGCGCTTCCCCAGCTGGATGGGCTTGCGTTATGGGAGGAGGGGGCTACTGAGAATGCACACCACACAGCCTGGCTCCTGATCTGAGCTGGAGCCAAGCTCCGCAGCACGGCAGGGATGACCACTCCCCCTGTGCTGGGGACTCCCCAGGTCTCTGTTTCTACCCTCCTCCTGCACAGCCTCTGGGGAGGCCAAAGCAGAGCCAGAGGCAGGGATTCAGATGCATTCAGATGCCCAGGATTTACCAAAGGCAGGGATGTCAGGAGGAAGGCCAGGAAAGGCAGAGCCAGAGCCGAACAAAAATACCTCTCTATTAAGTCCTGCATGGCCTAATCTGAGGGCAGCTCTGGGGTGTAAATCCACCAGCTGCTCAGCCATGGAGAACGGGGGTAGTGTGCTCCCAGGTGTCTCTGGGTGCCCAGGGAAGTTCCCCCAAGTTGAGCCATGGCACTCACAGCCGCCCAGAGCAGGAGTCCACCAGCTCACACAGAGAATGGATCAGTGCCAGGCCGCACTGTTCCTGGAGGACGGTCAAGGTGGCCAGAGCCATTTCCCTGCCCAGGGGCTAGACAGACCGGGTCGCCAGACCACTAACGGGGTGGGGGTGGGGTGCACAGGCTGAAACACTGCCCCACCTGCCAGCATTGGGCCCTTCACTCTTCCTTGTCCCAGAAGGCTTTTCCCTTTTGCATCCTGCCTCTACCTTGATAAGGGACAGAGCTAAGTGAGACACACACCATGTCCAAGAGCCCACAGTCTCGGGGGTAGGGGGACCCACGAGTGAACTGACAAAGGTCACGTGACATGTTAAGGTGGAACCGCAGAAGCTTGGGCTGGAGGGGTGCACAGGATGGCACCTGCCTTACTTGAGGAGATCAGGGTGGCTTCCGGGTGGTGCTGCCACTAACAGGACCAAGGATGATGCAGAGAGGACATGGCAGCTCGGCCATCCAGGCACAGGCAGGGGCTCAGGGTACTGGGTACAGGCTTAGGGAGCATACAGGAGAGCTGGAAGGATCTGGCTAGGAAGGGCCCCTGATGCCACGCTGCAGAGTCCAGACTTGGTCCCTGGCATTTCTGGAACAGGAGAGGTGCTATTCAGTTTACATTTCAGAATCATGGAAAGCAGACCGGAGGCAGCCAGGCTGGGACAGGGGCAGGCAGAGGCCAGGTGGCCATCCGCAGGAGACTGACGTGCAGTGCCAAGGCACCCCCAGACCCCCACTCAGGAGGGGTCTCCTGATCACGTGTCTCCAGGCAACGTGACCTTGCTGATTCCCCTGTGATTTCTGCAGACCTCCCCCCGCCGCCCCCAGATGACTCTGGCAGCCATAGACAGAGTGTCTATGCCTGAAGCCCTGGGTACTGGCGGGAGCTTGGGGACAGGAGAGGGAAGGTGGCCACCTCAGGCAGGCTCCATCCCAGGCAGGCTCCAACCTGGGCACCCTGCTGTCCCAGGCAGTGTAAGCCAGTGGCAGGCAGAGAGGCCCGAGAGGCCAGGGGCAGTAAGGGAGAGTCTGGAGGGACAGAGCCTGAGGAGCAAGGAACCCTCTGGGTTTGGATGCTTTCTCTCAGGGCCCAGCCACACAATTAGGTATGACTTTGCACGTGAAAAACGCTGTGTCTGAGGAACTCAGTGTTCACATAAAAACCCCACCACTTACCGGCTGGAGGACCTTGAGTACAGCATGGGTCCCCACTGGCCTCAGGTTATGCATCTGTAAGGCAGTAATCCCTGCCCCTGCCTGGCCCTGTGATCAGCAAACCCTCAGCAGCTAGGGTGCTCCCCAAGTTCAACCAGCAGTGCCTGGGAGAGGGAGCCAGCAGTGGCCACCTCTGCAGCCTTGATAGGAAGCCAAGCGTCCAGCCCTTCACATAGCATCCAGATCCCCAGTTGTTCCAATTGTTTGTGCCTTCTTGTTTTTAAGTTTAAAGGGGTTTCAACCTTCCTTTCCATCTCTGGTGGGCTCCTCACCAGGAGCCAGGCCCTGTGACACGTGTTTTCCATCCTTAACTCACGCGGCTTGCAGGTAGGAGAATGGAAACGCAAGCGGTGATGGCTGGTTCTGGCCCTTTGGTGGGTCCTGGCTTGGTCGCGGTGAATGGGCTGGCTTCTGATCGGGATGTGTAATGTACGCGGTGCCCAGACTCCACACACAGCCTGCCGCCCTATTCCTCCCCTGGGGTATCCCAGAGTTTGAGGAAGAGTCAAGGACGAGGCAGGGAGGTCAGAGACTGCGGGCTGGAGGCCGGGAGACACCCGGGGCGGCTGGCGCTGTCCGCGGTGCTGAACGCGGTCCGAGCCGGTGGCCTCCGGGGAGTGCTGGGAGCGCGCTGTCCGCGGTGCTGGCGCTGTCCGCGGTGCTAGCGCTGTCCGCAGTTCTGAAGCTGTCCCGTGCAGGGGCGCACGAGGCTGAGGCCGCGGGTCTCCAGCGCTGACGTGCTCTCGAGGCCAGAGCCTGTGTCTCCTCTCGCTTCTGGCGTTCCGAGTGTGGTGCACTCTTTCTTGAGGAGTCACAGGCCCCTAAGGGGGGCATATCTTAGAGAAGAGGAAGAACGAGGCCGGAAAGCAGAGGGCTCTCCACTGACTTCCCAAACTCTGGTGATCAACAGGGGCCACCGTGGCGCGGAGTGTGTGTACGAGCGAAAGGAGGGACACAGGAGCCTTCTTCCCCGTCCTCCACCGGCAACCCCCGCTCCCGGCCGGCAGATGCAAGGAGATGCACAGCGAGGCTGTGGGGCCACGAGTGAGGTGGTGTGCACTTCGCAAGAGGCAAACACCATACAAAGTGGAGGTGATTATACCCCTGCCCAACCCTGGAGCGCCCCAGGACACTGCTGCCCTTCCAGCCTATCCAGCTAATGCTCTCCAACCAAAGAGAGAAGAGACCCCCCTCCAGGCACCAAGTAAAAGGCTGTGACCTTGTTTCCATCATTTATCCCACGAGGGGAGGGTATCAGGGCCTGAGAGTTCCAATGGGACTCAGCCCCTGCAATTGACAGATGAAGAAAATGAGGGGGGGTGGTTCATAAACCCATGCTGAGTTTGTGGCAGTGGTGGCTGGCTCCGCCTCTTCCTCCTGTCCCCAAAACTTTAAAAACCTCTAATATTGGGGAGGGAATCCTTGAAGTCTCAGCTCCCACCCACTGCTTCCCCACGCTTTCTTCTAAGACCCTTTACCACCCTCCCCCAGACTTCTGCTCCTGTCCCACGTCTGTTCCTGCCAACGCCCCCACACAACCCCATGGTGACCCCACCTGCACCTCCAGCGGGGAGGAGCTCTGCAATGGAGGGGACGTTTCCTGTGCACTGGGCAGGCAGAGGGAACCCACTCCCGGCACTGATTTCACCTGTCAGTGCCCACCTGGGGCCCTGCAAGTGAAGCTGGTGTCTTGGAGATAACCCGAGATGGCAGATGGGCAGAGATTGCACAAATGGGGGTCTAATTGACAATCAATTGTGATTAGGAGTGAAAGGACGTCTTTATAGCCCCAGACATGCTAGGTTGAGATCAGGGAGGGGAGGGCTGTTTCTGGGAATCTGAGAGAGGAGGAGGAGGGGTGCCTGCATCTCCGTGGCCTGCATTGTTCCTCAGAGAAGGGGGAGGGATGGGGCAGGGGAGCAAGAATCAGTGGGTGGGACAGGGGAGCACGCAGCGGTCCCTTCTCCAAGCCTTTCCCAGGGGAGGCTACGGGAGGTGCCCTGTATAGTTCTGGGGGACCCCCTCAGGCTCCACCACCCCATCCCAGCTCCTTGGAGCCTGACTGAGAACTTCGAAGTTCATTACCCTGCCTGCTGCAGCTCACATGAGGATGGTGTGGGGCACAGAGAGGAGGGGAGGGAAGGAGCGAGGAGAACCTTGGGGCCCACAAACTTCAGATAGCCACAGTGCTTTCATCAGAGTGGCACTCAACCCTGACCAGCCCCCGCTCCCATTAGGGAGAGCATTCTGCAGTGCTGGGTGTGTACATGTTTGGTGGGAAAGGTGGCGTCGTTGTATATTATAACACAATTCCGTCATGCTCTTCCCTATCATATTTAATGTATTGTGTTATGTTTACTACGCTTTCATGACAATCATCACACATATTGCATGTTGTGTAAAACATCCTTTTACATGTGACTGTGTTCGTTTTGAATGAAAGTTGTGCTAAGAGGGCTGGGTGCCCATTACGAATCCCTTCCTCACGCGCAGGTGTTCCAAGTGCCTATGACCCTGCAGGGGTGGCTGCTGTGGCTGCTGGTGGGAGATGCTTGGCTGAGGTCCAGCCGGGGCAGGGACAGACACTTTGAGGCATGGAGTGGGAGCCGGCGGGCTGTGTTGCAGGGAGACCTCACAGCCAGATCAGCGATCTGCCCTCCAGACTTGCCCTGTCCTCCCCCACCCAAGCCTCACTCTTTCTCCCAGCCTCTGTCTCCTGGGGAGGGGGCACTGGGACTTGGCAGAGGGCCTGTGTGCCCCTCCTCACGGAAAGAGTTAAAGAGGAAGCGAAGACCAGCGTGGAGGTGGTGCTGGTGCTCGCGCTGGCGGGGGAGAGGGAGATGTAAGAATTCGAGTGCGTTTGTGAGGGCTGTGCCGGGCTGGTGTGCCTGGGTGCTCATGAACGGATGTGTGCTTGTGTGTGCTACGCACTTGTGAACGCGCGCGCGCGCGCGCGTGTGTGTGTGTGAATGCCGTGTGCACATCTATATCCAAATTTAGCTGGGGGAGGGGGAGAGAGTGAAGACCAAGGTGGGGCGGAAAGGAGATAATTGCCTCTCTGCGATGGGAGATTACCCACCCTCCTTCCCAGAGGTGATTTATAATTTGAAGATAAAGAATAATCAAGTCCTGGCAAGGAAGGACACAGTGTTGTGGGTCTGATTAGAATCTCGGGATGGACCAGCAGCGGGGAGGGCGGGAGACGGGAAGGGGGAGGGGAAGAGGGACGGGAAGGCCTGCTCCCCTGCCTCCCCCCCGCCCCCGTGTCAGTTCCACCCTCCCTGAGGCTCAGCGTGTCCAAGCTTGGCCCAAATTACAGCCCATCGGTCCACCATTATTTCTCCCAACTTTTAATTTTTGCTTCCAAAGGATCATTGCCCGCGGTAATTGCAAAGGACCGCCCTGCGCGCGGAGCAGGCTCCCGGGACCGCAGCGTGAGGCGGCGCGCACACCCGCTTGTGCACGCACTCGCGCGCTCACACCCTGAAGACGCGCGAGCGCTCCCACTGCTGGCTCTCACCAGGGTCCACCTGCGTCTGGCTGCTCTCTGCGTGGGCAGGAGGAGGAGGGAGACGAGCGACTCGCTGGGGAGCTCTGGCGATCCCGCCCTGGGACTCTGGACGCCAGGCCCAACCTTCGAGGGCCCAGGGCTGCAGGGCCCGGTCCTGCCAACATCGCCGCTGTGGCTAAAACGCACCCAAATAAAGACTCAGACTGCGGGGCTGCTTATGTATCCGGATGTGGCGAAGGGGACATTTGTAGTATTATTTTTGGAAGAAACACACATTTCCCCCTTACTTGAAGAGTATCGATTTTATGTAGGCCGCCTGCTGTTGGCGCAATTTGTCGGTCCCCCTTTTGGGGGTGGGTTAGGAGGGACATGCGGCCTTTCTCATTTTCGATTCCTCTTCTAACGAGCCGCCCGGGGGCCGCCGGCCCCGCCCCTCTGCTGGGACTCCAGGCCGGGCCCTAATTTGACGTCGCGAAAGGGGCGGGCGTGGGAAGGGATGGAGGGGCAGAGGCCCTGAGCGAGAGAGACCCCGGAGACGCAAGAGGAGACCCCAAGCGGAGCAAGCGAGAGAGGCGGGACCGAGACCCACGGAACGCGCGGGAGGGGGCTGAAGACCCGGCGGAGACTCGGAGAATCGCGCGTGAGAATCGCTCCCCCAATCCCCACCCCAACTGCCGAGGGGCGCCAGAGCGGTGGGAGCCTTCGGAGCGCCAGGGCCCCGCGCACCGGGGGCCCGGAGGAGAGGCCAGCCTGTCGCCGCATCCTGCGCCAGGATGTCCCAGCCAAGTCTTGGCGCTCGCTGGCCCGCGCGCCCTGAGGTCTCTGCAGCCCCGCCGCAGATTGATCCCGCAATTATTTAAAAGCCGGGGCTGTCTCCTCCCCCTTCGCCAAGGAGGTTGGCGCGCCGTTTCCGGACGAATGGAGGCGCAGCGACACGCCGCTGTCCACGACAGCCGCTAGCGGACCGCGCTCAGCTTTGGGCTGCGCGTCTGTCCGTCTGGCCCGGCGGTTCCGTCCTTGTCTTCCGCGCGGGGCCCGCCTCCTCGGCCCGGGACCGTTCGCAGCCAATTAGGCGCGCGCGCTAACGAGGGCGGCGGAGCCCCGCGGCCGCCTGCGGGCGCACGTGTGGGCGTGTGGGCGCCTGCGGCGGGGCTGCCATAAATGAGCGGGCCGGGCGCGGCGGGCGCCTAAGGCGGCGGCAAAGCCAACGCCAGGCAGCACCGGCCGAGCGCGGGGCGCGGCGCCAAGAACCGACAGAACAGCAGCCACCTGCGTGGGGTCGTTTGGCGGTGCCGGGGCCGCCAGCGATGGGAGCCCAGTAGGCGGCAGGGCCCGAGAGGCCGGAGCGGCGGGAGGCCGGCATGAGTGTTAGCGGTTCCGCGGCTCCTGGGGACGGTCCCGCGCTGCCGCCGCCTCCCGGTCCCGGTTCGGGACCCGCACCGCCCGCTCCCGCCGCCGCTGCCCGGGACGCTATGGACGGGCGCGCGGAGCTGCCAGCCTTTCCCCGTACTGGAGCCCCGCAGCTCGCGGCCAGCGACACTGTACCTGCGGCGCCCGAGGGGGCTGGAGCGGCCCGGCCCGCCGCGCCCCCGCGCCCCACCTCCTTCTCGGTACTGGACATCCTGGACCCCAACAAGTTCAACAGCAGGAGGCGTCGCTGCATGCTGCTGGGCCCAGTGGCGCCTGCTGCGTGCGCCCCATGCACTTCGGCTCCGTGCGCCCCTGCACCCGCCGCCTCTGGACGCCCGCCGAGAGCAGAGGAGCTGGAGCGCCGCGCCCTCGCCAGCGCCGGGGGAGTCGCTGGAGCTGAGCCGCCGAGTGAGTAGGAGCGGTCTGCGCCAGGTCTCGGGGGTAGGGGGACTGGCTGCTTCTACGCGTTTACGACCCTGGGACCCCGTGGCGAGTTGGGTCTGGCCCACGCCGAGGCTCCGCGGAAAGTTCGCAGAGCGCGGGGTCCGCACCAGCCCACCGGTGGCCTCCGTCCGACCCGGTCTGCAGGGCCCGCATAGCCAGGCTCCTCTGGAGAAGCTCAGCCGGGTCAGGCCCAGGGGCTGTAGGGCTGTGAGGCCGGTCCAGGGTTCGCCTCCGCGCGTCTCCGGCCTGGAGGGGTAGTTGGTGCAGGAGGCGAGGGTCGGTCCGCCGCGGCTGGCCTGTGACCTCCCCGCCGCCACCGTGCCCGCTGGAGGCCTCCCTCCCTCTTTTTTCTTTTTTTTTTGGACAAATCAGACTAATTGTGACAAAACGCTGGTTATCTCTGGAAAAACAATTAAATCCCTTCGATTACAGTTGAGGGGAAATGTGCTTAGCGGCGGAAAGCGGCCGGTAATGGGGCGGCCCGCGCCCCCGGTCGGGTCGATATCCCATTACGGCGCGTGCATATCTCTTTCAAGCACCTTGCAAACTCCCCCCGAACATCTAAATTATAGGGTCAAAATTCGGATAATTACTCGATTAAAACCTATTACACTTATTAGGGGCCGTTATTGATCGCGAATTGCATTCGACCCGCTCCTGATTGCTTTTTGTGTCCCCTCCCCCGCCTCCTCCCTCCAACTTCCCGGCCCTGCCAATGCACGGAGGAGAGCGCGGGGCGGACGGGGCTGGGCCGCTGCCGCGGCCGCAGGCTCGTGACATGGAAGCTGCGGGCCGCACCTGCGCGGGGCCTCTTCCGGGTCGGCCGAGATGGAGGGCGAACAAATCCGGGCTGAGTGGAGGGGACCCTACGGACTCTGAGGCCGCTGCGCTCAGAGCCTCCACTACGGAGAGCCTGTGGCGGGGGAAGGCCGGGATCCTGCTGGAGCCGGGAAGGCGCGCGCACCGCACAGCCGCGGAGGGAGCTGGGCCAGGCATCCGCTCCACGCCCCAGCCCGGGGCAGGGCTGAGACCGCACTCACCGTGGTCTGGGGGCGGCTCCTACCTGCGGAGGGACGCGGAGCCCAGATCCCCTGCTGGCCTCCGTGCCAGGTGGCCAGTCGCCCTGGAGGAATCTGCCAGGAGCTATTGGTTGTTAATTATCCGAGATTTCGGTTCTGACCTGGCCTGAGAGCAGGTCTGTGGAGGGCACCTGCCTCGGCCCCTCCTGACTTCAGGCCGCCAGTGCCAGGGCAGAGGCGACCCTGCCTGGGAGAGATGCTTTCTTCCAAATTTCGGAGACTCAAAATGCAGTCACTGCAGAGCCTCTGCTTGGAGGATATGGGGCTGCTATTCAGACTCGGCGGACCCGAGCTCTAAGCCCCGGGAGCCACTCCGACCTGCGTGCCCGCCCGGCCCTCCTACTGAGGCCGAACAGGGCCCTGCCCGATGCCAACTCCGCGTAGGGGCCAAGGCCCGGGCGGGGAACGGGTGCCGACCCTAGCAACCGAGTTTCAGGGCCTGGAGGCTTGAGGTAGGGTCGGGACCAGGGCATAGATTTGGGTCCCCCAAACCACATTCTCTCAGCCGGCTCCGGCCCCACCCCTGGGCCTGTTATTAAATGCTGGGTAATTGGCTGGCCCTGCGTAGGCGGTAATTGGAGGGTAATATACGCCGAAATAAATTAAATGGCCTTAACTAGTTTGTACATTACACAAAATGAGTTTAATTAAGTTTGTATCTGCCCCGCGGATCGATCGGAGCTTCCACTTCTCTGTAATCTCCGCAGCCGGCCCGGCCCGGCCCGCAGCACCGGTCAGCCCTGTTCCGGCAAAAACGCCCGGCGCCGCGAGAACGGGGCAGCGCGGGGAGAGGGGGACCCTTTCCATAGAAATGAGCCAGGGACAGAGAGGAGACGCGGGCGGCGGGAAGGAAGGACGGGCCGAGGAGAGGAAAACGGTGGAGCGAAGGAAAGAGAGGAAACAGGAGGAACCGAACAGGAGACGGGAGCCCTGGGAGAGGAAGCGGGGCGCGCGGGCGGCGGGGCGGGCGGCGCGCGGAGGGCGGGATCTGGGAACAGGCCGGTCCTAACTGCCCTGTCCTGTCCCCGTCCCGCCCGCGCGCAGATGCCGGCGACCCCTACAAGACTGGGGAGGCCGAGACCAACGACGCCAACGGCTACAGCAGCGGCGGCGGCGGCGGCGGCCGGAGCCCGAGCGCGGACAGCGGGGACGAGGCTCCCGACGACGAGGACGACGACGAGGACGAGGCGCCCGAGACAGAGGCGGCGCGAGGCGCGGAGGAGGCGCGGGGAGGAGGCGGCGGCGGCGGCGGCGGCCTTGGGGCCCGCGGGTCGGGCTGCCCGAGCGCGGCTGAGGCCGACTCGTCCCCCGGCGCCGTCGACGAGGCCGCGGCCCCCGGACCCCGCGGGAACTCTCCCGGAGCCCCGGGCCCGCCGGGAGCTGCGGCGGCGCCGGGGGGCGCGGGGACCACCCCTCAGGGCGCGGCGACCGCGACGAAGCCCAAGCGGAAGCGCACGGGGTCCGACTCCAAGTCGGGGAAGCCGCGGCGAGCGCGCACCGCCTTCACCTACGAGCAGCTCGTGGCGCTGGAGAACAAGTTCAAGGCCACGCGCTACCTGTCGGTGTGCGAGCGCCTCAACCTGGCGCTGTCGCTCAGCCTCACCGAGACGCAGGTGAAGATCTGGTTCCAGAACCGCCGAACCAAGTGGAAGAAGCAGAACCCGGGCGCCGACACCAGCGCGCCGACCGGAGGCGGCGGGGGAGCGGGGCCGGGGACCGGGCCCGGCGCGGGGCTGCCCGGCGGCCTCAGCCCGCTCAGCCCCTCGCCGCCCATGGGCGCCCCGCTCGGCATGCACGGCCCGGCCGGGTACCCCGCGCACGGCCCCGGCGGCCTGGTGTGCGCTGCGCAGCTGCCGTTCCTGTCCAGCCCGGCCGTGCTCTCGCCCTTCGTGCTGGGCTCGCAGACCTACGGGGCGCCCGCCTTCTACGCGCCGCACCTCTGAGCCCCGGCGGGCTCGCGTTCCCGAGGCCGCCCGCAGGGCCCGGCGGTTTTCTGCGATTCCAGTCGTTGACTCTGTATATAACCCGTTGCTACCGAAGAGTTTTAAATTTATAAATGACCATGCGGGTCGGGGCCGTGTAGGGGCTCCGGCGGGCTCGGCCCGCTGCGAAGCACTTTGCGGAACTTCATTCAATCAATAAACCGCAGGCGGCCGCGCTTGGGTCTCCCAGGCTCCCGCGCCACCCTCCGCCCGACCGGGCCCAACCCTGAGTCCTCTCCGGTGGGGACCAAGGCACCTCGGGCGTTCCGTCTCGCGCCGGACTCCAGCACGTTTTCCCACCGGCCTGGAGTCCCCCGGCGGGAATCCAGGCCTCTCCACTGCTGCCTGCCCGTGGTCGTGGGCTTGGGGCTGGGCGCAGGGGCTCACCCGCCACGCAGGCTGAGGTTCAGGTCCCGGCGTCCCGCTCCCTGAACCCCCGGAGCGAAGATCACAGGTCCTGGACAGTGACCACCTGCTTCCCCTTCGCGTCTCCGCTTAGCCACGGAGCTGGAGGGGCCAGGGCTGGGGGCGGAGCCCTTTCTGTCTCCCGCTTCTCACCCCTGCAGCCCTGCTCCGGTCCCACAGCCCCGCAAGGGAGCACCGGGCTGGGCGTTTCAGCTTCGCGGTGTTAGCTTCCTGGAGGAAGGAGCTCCACCTGCTTCCCCGCCCCCCACCCTCCCCGGGGAGGAGACGACGGGGCTGGCTCAGCGCAGCTACCCGCCCAAGAGCCTCCCAGCGGCATTCAGAGCCCCAAAGCCACCTCTTCAACGACTCTGGAAACGGTCCCCACATCCCTGCGCAGGCTGTCGGAGCCCCGTGGGTTGGGTGTTCGCCTTGAGCTGGGCTCCGGGAGGCGAGAGGGAGAGGCGCCTGGCTTGGGCGGCATCGTGGATGCAAAAGCTGATGCTTCTAAGCGGGGAAGGGCGACTTGGGGAAGGTTCAGAGCCCCAGAAGGGGTGGGAGGTGGCATGGGACAGCGGCCATGGCCGGGCAGGTGCTGACCCTCTTCTGCCACTGGCTGGTGTCCTGGGCCCTGCCTCACAGAGGTAGCCTGGCTGTGGGTGCCAACTGTGCCCTGGCTGGGCCCACGTCTCCTGGTGTCCCCTCCATTTTCCATGAGCAGGCTGAGCTCATCTTTGGGCTGTCAACTTGGCACTAACCGCTGGGGGCAGGTGGCAGCGTCGACCCGGTGCCACAGGCAGGATGGGAGACAGTGCTGCTCACTGGCCTGGCCATCATCTGTGGGCAGAGGGCAGGCCCAGAGCAGCATGGGCCATCGGGCAGATGGGGGGGACAGGGGTGGCTGGAACCAACTGTGCGTTTGCTGCCCCACACCCTGGGTCCCAGGCAGGCCTGCACTCCACCAGCCTAGGGCCGGCCTGAGTCCCGGTTGCCCTTGGCTCCCTTTCTGGGTCCGCAAAGTGTGAAGTCACCTGCCTGCAGCAAGCGTCCTAAGGCTCACTGGCCCGGGGCAGGACAGCCGCTCCCTCCTCCACCCGCTGGCAGAGCCAGGGCTGCACAGGCTTGCTGGGTGGGGGCCTTGTGAGGGAAGGAGAGTCCCACCTGTAGGTGGCCAAGTGTAGCCAGAGGGTCGACTCACAGCTGAAGCAGGTGCAGTGGGCTTGGCCTGAGCGGGGCCCTGGGGCTGCCGAGCCGAGCCGGGAAAGCGGCCTCCACTCCTGCGTGTAGTGCAGCGGGGAGGGACCCAGGTCTGTGCTGCAAGGACCCCAGCTTCCCCTTTGCTGAGCCTGCTGAGCCCAGCCAGGACCTGCTGGAACATTCCAGGAACTCACAGCCCCACAGGGAGATAACAGAAGGTGGCTGCAATGGTGCAGACCAGGTTCAGACCCTTTTTGAGCCGGGCCAGACCGCTGGGTGCAGCCCTCCCCGTGGAGCTTAGATCCTGGCTCCCCATCCCTCCAGCCTCCACACGCCCCCTGCCCTGGCCTCTTCTCTGTCCTCCCCTCAAGGCTCAGCCAGAAACACAGAGCCACACCGCGGGGCCCTGTAGCAGTGCCCCTGGGCTGCAGGGTGGGATGGAGGGTGTTGTCTGGAGGCTATGAGGCCTGGGAAACAATGTCCCCCCACCCCCGCCACACACCAGCGTCGCCCACCCCTTCTCTAAGCTCCCTGGACAGCCCAAAGCCTCATGCCACAGGTGTGGGGGACATTTCCTTGGGTCCCTCTGGTCTGGTTCATGGCTGCCACGGGCCGGCCCTCCTGTCTGAAGCCATCTGAGCGTCCCACTGCACTGTGCTGTGTATGTCACGTGTAGGAAACTGAGGCCCTTGCTAGGGCAGTGCCAGCTCTGGTGCCAGCAGCAGCCCTGCTCCCTCCTGGAGGAGTCCCCGCTTTTTAGCCCACACTCCTACCGGGTCCCCAGGCCCCCAGTCTCCCTGGGGAGATTGTGGTGCTGTTCCCCTGGCTACCTCCCAGGGAGCCCTCGGGCTGCCCCACCACCCCACCATTTCCAGTCTAGGCCTCCTGTGCCTGACTCAGCCTCAGCTCCCTGGGCCTGTCCTGCAGGCAGAGGTGAGCGGGAGCCTTGTCAGAGGTCTCAACGTGTACCCCACTTTGGTGTCAGGGCTGTGAGGGAAGGTCTGGACCCCAGGATCTGAGGGCACTTTTCCACAGCCCCTCCTCCTAGGGCTCGGAACCCGTCCTGCCCTGGACCTCACCTGCTCCAAGTTCCCAGAACCACACACGTGTATGTCACTGCTGCAAAGCCAGGCACAGAAGGGGGCCTCTGGTCAAGCGAGGCATGACCCCAGACAAGGGCGGTGTCTGCTCTCACGCCCCGGGCTCCCCTCTCCTGTCCAGGGACCACTGAACCTGGAAGGGGAGGAGCCTCCTAATGAGGCCACCTCCCCACCCCCACCAGCCCATGGTGCTGTGGTCCGTGGCTGTGTGGTCAGGACTGGGTTTGGCTGCGTATAAGAGAAAACCTGAATGAACGGAAGTTGAAAGGAGACTGTTTATTTTGTTTTTGTGAGGGAATTCTGGCTGGCAGTTTTGAGACCTTCACTGGGCCTGGAGACCCAGCTCCTGGCTCTCTGCGCTGCAGCAGACCCCGATGGAAGCTGAGGCTCCAGCCACCACATCCTCACCCTGGCTGCAAACAGGAAGAAAGGCAGCAGCCTGCAACACCCCTCTCTTTTAAGGAGCTTTCCAGGAAGCCCATGCAACTCAGCTGTTCATGTCCCACTGGCCAGAGCTGGGTCCCGCACCCTCTCCTAGCCAAGAGAGGCTGGGAGGTGCATCTGACCTGGGCATCTCACTCCTAGCGGAAGGGGAGGATGGGCTGGGGCCACCACTGCCCCTGCCGAGCTCCCTCATGCTTCCCGCCCCCATGCCCACCTGCCCACTCCCCCAGCCCCAGGCAGCTGGGCTTGCTGAAGAAGGTCGGCCTCAGCCCGCCTGGTCTTTTCTGAAGACCAGGGCCTTGACCTTGGTGGGCACCTAGCTCCTACCCCAAGTGTCCACTGTGCCCTCTCCACAACCCCGCCCTGGGCTGGCCACAAGTCCAAGCCCAGCTCCCAGTCACAGGATCCTGTTGCCTGCCCGCGTCCTGCCGGGGAGACGGCCCCTGCTGGGCTTCAGATATGGTCCAGTGCCTCCCAGCTTAGGCACCATCCTCCCTGGTCCCTGTGGGGCCCTCAGCTGTCCCCCTTTCCTCCCAGCCTCGAGCCAAAGTTATCAAAAGAGCTGTCCACACCTGCGTCTGCACTTCCTTCTCACTTCTCCACGCCGGAGCAGGCTCTCGCCACCACTCAGGCCCGTGGCTGCCCCATCCTGGCGTGGCCTCTCCAGCGCCCTGCTCACTCGGTGGCTGGTTCCCCTTTCTCAGAGTCCTGGGGTGTCCCGGCCTTGGGTAACCCTCAACCCCCACTTGCCTTCCCGCCATGGCAATGGTGTGCCTCACCCTGTCCTTGCTTGCGATGTCCCCCCAAGAGCCAGGGGCTCTCCAGGCACCATGAAGCCAGACCAAGCTCCTCCCAGACCACGCCAGCCCCACAGCCTCAAAGCAAACCCCAGGCACCAAGGACCCTCCCCACATCCAATCTGATCTACCCATATCCAGATGCCCAGAAACACTCTGCATCCAACGTGCCCCTGCCACTCCCACGCTGCACCCCCCATCCCTAGGGGCCTCCCTTTGGTGCTCAGGCCTCCCTAAATCGAGCATCTTGCCTGTGATGGCTGCCACCTGGGCCTGCCACTTCTTCCCTGGTGACTGAGTGCCTCCTCACTCCTGGTCTCTTCTGGCTGCTGGCATGGACTCCCTGAGGCCCCATCAGCATCAGCTGGGAGGGGAGGCTACCTACAGGGAAGCCACTGACCATGGTGGAGGTGAGGCTGGACAAATAGCCCAGCCGCAGAGGCAGGTGACCGCAGGGAGGGAGGGGCAGGGGTGGGTAGCCAGGGAGGTCTGTAGGACCGCACCTTAGGGAGGCCACAGGGCTGAGCCCTGTCCTTGCCCCCATGACCACTGCTACTCTTCCCCCATCCCAAGATCGCCTTCTTGTCCACAGAGGCCCGTGGGGTGGGGGGCATCTCATCCACTGTTGGGGGGCCTTGCTCATGGGTGACAAGCTGGGGATGTGCATGTCCCACCTCCTCCCAGCCGCCCTGCCAGGCGATCCGGTTTGGAGACAGTTCTGGTGGGGTAGACGCCGTCTCTCTTCTCCTGGGAAAGTGGCTGAGCACCCATCTCCCAGGTTGAATGCCACGTCCTGCCTCTGGGGAAGCAGGCAGCTGGGTGCTGCCTGTAACAAGGTTCTGGCCAAGTCGACATGAGCACTGTGGGCCGGGGGTGGGGGGAGGGTGAATCTGGGAAGGCCCCTTGTGGGAATCAGCTCAGAGAGGAGGCAAAGCCCTCCTCCTCCCTTCTGCAGACCTGATGATGGCTGAAGCCCCCGGAGCCACCTTGGGCCATGAGGTAACCTTGTGGCTGGAGACCACGTGCTCTGATACTGAACCAGGAAGTGGAAAAAAAGAAGGTCTTGGTGGCACTGTGCCCCCTCATATGTGCTTGGAGGGTACCTACCTTCCACTCTGGATTAATGGAACACAAACCCTTATGTCTACGAGCCACTCTTATCTGGAGTTTCCGGTTCTGTGCAGCCGATACCACTGTCCATGGTGGCCTGTCCACTCCAGCACTGGCGCTGTGACCCATGCCTGCCAGTCCTCCCTCCATCACTCCTTGCACCCACCCTCTGCTGCTCTCCGGGCTGAACTTAACCAGCCTGTCCTGGATGAGGGCAGTAGCACCCTGGACCAGCCAGGATGGGCTCCCTCCACTGTGAGCCCAACCAGTAACCCCCACAGCCCTGGGAGGGAGCCCTGAGCCCTTGGCCTGGCACTGAGGGTCTGCTCCTGCCAGCCCTGCCCACCACACCCAGGCCACCTGCCCTGATAGGCAACCCACTTCCGGAATCTCTCTGCTCAATGCCTCTGTCCTTCTCAAGAGCCATGCCCAGCAGATCCAATTGCTGATGTGGCTGTGCCTGGCAGCCACGCTCTGTCTGCAGCGCTATTTCCAGACCCTAGCCCCTCTGTCCCCACAACCCAGGGTCACCCTCTGTTTAGCTGTGCACCCTGGGCAGCCTGGGGTCTCTCCACAGCCTCTGCCCTTCCTGGTGGATGCTGCATGAATGGAGCTCCCTTCCCATCCTCAGTGGGACTCAGTGTGCACCTGCCAAGGCCCCCACAGCTGCACTGACCCCGCCTGCAGTGTGAGGCTGCCACAGTGCCCACCCTGTCCCCTATGGGCCTAAAGCCTCTGGGCATGGTCCTGTTTTTAAAGCCCGGCTGCCTGGGCTACCGGCCCATGTCAGCACAGAGACGCAGGGGAGGGACGGTGAGCTGCTGCCCCCTGGCATCTGTGCCGCTCCTCAGCCGCCCAGGCTCAGTCCTAGCACAGGCTCAACCCCAGGTGCGCAGGGCTGGGGTGGGGGTGTTGCAGGAAGCTCCCAGGGGCTGCCTGGGCTCCCTCCAGAAGGCAGGGGAGGCAAAGGGAGTCTGCAGGTTCTTCATGAGCCATGCGACCACTCTCACAGTCCTCAGGAACCCCCAGGCCTAGTCTTCCCAGCCTTAATCCTCACTGCTCCCTTCCCTTCCTGTGGTGGGGGGTACCCGCTCTCATGGTGATTCCTGCAGGAACTGGGCACAGCCCTGCCCTCTGGCTCTAAATGCCTGTGCAGGCCAGGCTGCCCCGGGCTCCTCCGACCCCTCCGTCTGCTTGGCTCATGGGGACCCAAACCGCTTTGGGAAGGGGTCTGCTGAGGGGATCTGAGAAATGGAGAGCCTACCCCAGCACCCACTTAGTGCCAAGTCACTGAGTGCCCTGGGCCCACAGTGCTGAAGCTGCTCCCAGGGGCACAGTCCCCACCCTTACCCTACCAGCCAGAAGGGCCAGCCCAGCGCCCTCACCCCACGGGGCCCCTCACTTCTACAGGTCACAAGCACAGAGTCGCAGGCTTTTCTTTTAATAAGCATTCATGAAAAATTCATTAGAAGGTCTGATATGAAAAGCACCAAGCTAACAAATCAGTCCTGGATTCAATTTTACAAAAACATCTCTCCTCTTCCATCTTATCCCAACAGTCCCAGTTTATCTCAAGGTGGACAGAAATAGAAAAGGGGTCTTTGACATAAAATCATATTAAAAAGCCACCATGAGTGGAACCTACGGTAACAGCTTCTGACACGGCCGAAAGGACAGGAAACCCACAGGGCCACCGTGCCAGGCCTTGGTGTGAGCAGGCGGGCACTCCAGATCGGCACAAGGCGTGGACTCATTCATCAATGGTGCAAGGACACTTGGACAGGTAGCTATTTGAAATTTAAAAACTAGGTTTCCTGGATCACATTTTATATCAAAAAATTACAAGTAGATCAATGATTTCAATGTGAAAATGAAACCCATAAAAGTACTAGAAGAAAACACGGAAAAAATTTCAAATATAATCTTTGAGTGGAGAAGAGCACTGTAGGACACAAAACTCAGAGGCCAAGAAAGACTGATATTTCAACTACATAAAAATCTACATGGCAAAAAAAAAGCAAAATCAGAAACAAACAGAGGAAACGCTTTGCAACACGTCACACAGCCCCGAAGTTCTTGATGAGCAGCGCTCCGACAACTGAATGGGAAATACACCAATAAGACGAGAAAAGTGAGCGAACGCTATGGACATATAATTCACAGAAAGGGAAAAACAATGAATTCTCAAACATATAAAAAATGCTCAATATTGCACTCCTAAAAGAAACGTCTATCACTTTTTCATGTAGCTTGGCAAAAATCAAAACCTTTGCTAACACAGTGGGTGGGCGAGGGTCTGGGAAATACACATTCCCATGCGCTGTGTGGGAAAGCAAAATGACAGTCCCAACGGCAACTTTGTTACATCCATCAGGATGGTAACTGCACAAACACCCAGGCTCAGCAGCTCCTCTTCGAGTTTAGCCCACAGATGAACGTAGGTACGTACAAAAAGATGTGTAGGAAAAGCTGTACGTACACGGCTATCTGCTGCAGGACTGCTGGACATGGGAAAAGACCAGAGGCAGCCTTAGCGCCCAAGAATCAGAGCCCCGTGCAGGAACAACAGGCACCACCCACACGAGAGACTCCCACGCAGCCACAAGGGGCATGAGGGGAGGCACTTTCTGGAATGTGAGACAAGGGCCTGGAGCTCCACGCCTCTGTGATGCCACGAGCCCTGGCAACACTGACAAAACCACTTCTCAGAGCTCTGGAGGTGAAGAGAAGGCTTGGAACAATCCAAGAGTGTTTGAAGAAAAATGACCGGATTTGGTCAGAACAGGGAGCTCTGTGGCATTTAACCTGCACTGTTCCCATGTCCCTTGCCCCAGCTCCGCAGCAGCGTCTGCAACCAGCAGCCTCACGTGCACCGTGCCTGCAGACGGGCGGCTGGCAGCAGCCGCTGGAAGGGGAGGACCCGGTTTGCAGCCACCCAAAGCCCCACCCCTGCAGAACCGTCACCATCTGACTTGTCTGGCTGCTTCCCGGAAAAATCCCACTCGGAGGCCCTGTTGTTGTTTGGCCTGGCTCAGCTGGCTCAGGAGGCGTCTGTGAACAAGCAGCCGCTGTATAGCACTGCACGATGCTGACGCCAGCTGGGGCAGACAGGAGGTTGGCCAAAACTCATGAAAGGAAGATCTGAAGAATGAGATGCCCAGGGTGGCTGCTGAGAAGCTCCACTCCGGGAGGCATGGAAGGCCGTGCATAAGCACAGTGCTGTGAGCGTGCCGAGGGAAGCCCGGGCAGCACCCCTCACCTCTCGCTGGCTTTGTGGCTGTGTGCAAGTGAGAAGTGAAGGCAAAGGCACGCTCAGCACGCACGCTCAGCATTTGGCAGAACCAAGAGTTACTGGTGCAAAGCACTGAGTCTGTCCAGTCACCGGCTGAACATGAAGCTGACCAGGTGGACGCTTCAGATCAGTCCGTACGCTAAACACATGGTAACAGCAACAGAAAACGACAAACTCATGGAGAGGGCATCTGACTTTCAGAGCTGCACAGCACACTACTAACGTGTCCAGTGTTTTTTTTAAGTGTCCAGTCTTAAAAAAAAATATTGAGACCACAAATAAAGAGGATGTTATTTCCTTGAATCTTACATGAGAAAAAAGGCCATCAACAGAAACTGCCCCTGAATAAGCCCTGATGTTAAACTTACTAGATAGGTCCTCTGTCTGTCCGTCTATCTGTACATCTGTATCTATCTAATCTCTCTAATCTCTCTACCTCTCTATCTATTTTTGAGACAGAGTCTCGCTCTGTGGCCCAGGCTGGAGTGCACTGGCTCAATCTCAGCTCACTGCAACCTTCGCCTCCCAGGTTCAAGAGATTCTCTTGCCTCAGCCTCCCGAGTAGCTGGGACTACAGGTGTGCACCACCACACCCAGCCTAGACAGGTATTTTAAATCAGCTTCTATAAATATGTTCAAATAACTACAGAAAGCTGTTCCTCAGAATTAAAGTATGAGAATGATGTTTCACTAATAAAGAATATGAGCAAAGATACAGAAATTATAGAAGAAAAGCAAATGGAAGTTTGGAATAGAAAAGTACAATAACTGAAATGAAAAATCCACTAGAGCAGCCTGACATCAGGTTTTGTTTGGCAAAAACATCTGTGACCTTGAAGACAGGTCAGTTGAGATGCTCCGTTCCAGGAAGAAGAGAAAGGAATAAGGTAAGTCAGGGAAGGCCCTGAAGCTTTGCCCAGCTCCACACCAATGCACACAACTGGAGTCCAAGGAGAGGACGGAGAGGAGGGACACAGAATATCTTGAGGAACAACGACCCAAAATTTCCCAAATTTGCTGAAAAATAATAACCTTTATATCCACAAAACTCAAAGAACTGCAAGTAGGACACACTCAAAGACCCACAATTAGACACTCACAGTAGAACAGTCAGAAGCGAGAGAGACCAAGACACAGGGCAGTGCCTCCCGCCAGGTCAGTGGCTGGCTTCTACCGGAAACCACGGAGGCCAGAGGGCAGTCGGACGACATCTTTAGAGGACTGAAAGAAAAAGAGGGCCAACCAAGAGGGCTATATCCAGCATAGTCGTCAAAGGCGAAGGAGAAATTACAACATTCCCAAAAAACAAAAATAAAGAGAATTCATTGCTAGAAGATCTGTCCTACAAGAAATACTTAGGCTGAAGTCCAAGACACGACACTCAAATCCACACAAACAGCACCCGAGAGACAACTGCAAAGCCGGCGACAGAGACGGCAGCAACGTATTTCTGTTCTACATCTTTTCCTCTTCTACGTGACTTAAAAGACAACGGCACAAAGCAGTAATTACGAGACTGCTGATGGGCTTACAATCTAAAAGGTGGCATCTGTACCACAAAAACAGCACCAAGAAGCTGACAGGAAACAGAGCTATGGTTTCTGTATGTTATTAAGTTCATCTGAACACCTGATTGTTTTAAGTTGTTACAGTAATACTCAGAGCAGCCCTAAGAAAATTACTTTTTAAAAACCCAGTAGAACAGACAAGGAAATTACAATGTTACAACAGAATTAAATGTCCATTTAACATACACACACACAAATAAAGGAAGAAAGACAAAAAAGAAAATATAGAAAACAAATTTAGAAATGGCAGATATAAATCCAGCCTTCACCAGAATCACACTGAATGTAAATGGATTAGACATCCCTCTCAAACAGCAGAGACTGGCAGAATAGATTACAAACATAACTCCACTATATGCTGTCTACAAGAAACACACTTTAGATTCAGAGATACAATGAAAATAAAAGGATGAAAAAAGATATGATGCAAACAATAATCAAAAAAGAGCTAAGTGGCTCTAGTGACATCAGACGAAAGAGACTTTACAACAACCTTTTTTACTAGAGACAGAGAAGGACATGTCAAGATGATAAAGGGTCTGTTCATCAGATGGAAACACGGAAGCACTTCGAACACAGAGCTTCGAAATGCATCAAACAAAAGCTGACACAACTGAAGGGTTCAATACCCCACATTCAACATCAACGTAACTAGACAGAAGATCAGGAAGGGAAGAGAAGACACAAACGCCACCATAAAGCAAGGACACCTAACAGGCATCTATGGAACACGCCACCCAACAGGAGCAGGATGGATACTCTTCAGTACTCCAGGATAGAAAACATGGTACACCAATAAAATACTCTTGATACATACAAAAGAAGGGAAATCATACAATGCATGCTCTTTAGCCACAACGGAGTGAAATAAGAAATCAGGAACAGGCCAGGTACAGTGGCTCATGCTTTGGAAGGCCAAAGCAGGAGAATCGCTTGAGCCCAGGAGTTCCGACACAGCCTAGGCAACATAGACCCTGTCTCTACAACAAAATTTTTAAAAATTTAGCCAGGCATGGTGGTGCATGCCTGTAATCTCAGCTACTCAGGAGGCTGAGGTGGGAGGTCAAGGCTGCAGTGAGCTGTGATCATGGCACTGCGCTCCAGCCTGGGACACAAAGTGAGATCCTGTCTCTCAAAAACAAAAAAAGACAAGAAATCAGTAACGGAAGGAAATTTCGGAAATTCACAAATACGTGGAAATTCAAAAATACATGGAAATTCAACAACAAACTCTTAAATAACCAAGAGGTAAAATAAGACATCACCAGAGAAATCAGAAAATACTTTGAGATTTAAAAAAGGCAAAATGCAACATACTAAAACTTAGGGGATGAAGTAAATCAGCACTCAGATAAAAATTTATAGCTATATAAATTGAAAGATTTCTATATTGAAATATTTCTATATTCTATCTATATTGAAAGATTTCAAATCAAGCCAATTTTCCATCTTAAGAAACAAGAAAAAGAAGAGAAAATGAAACTCAAAGCAATCCAAAGGAAATAATGAAGACCACAGTGGAAATTAACAAAATAAAGAATAGAAAAATCACAGGGAATAATAAACAAAACCAACTGTTTCTTTAAATAGATCAACAAAATTGATAAATCTTTAGCTGGACTGACTAGGGGGAATGAAAGAGAGAAGAATGACTAAAACCAGAAGACACTATGAATCTGCTGGGCTCACATCGCAATCCCAGCACTGTGAGAGGTCAGGGTGCGAGGATTACTTCAGGCCAGAAGTTTGAGATCAGCCCAGGCAACACAGCAAGATCCCATCTCTACAAAAAAATTTTAAACAAAATTAGGGGTGAGTGTAGTAGCTCATGTCTGTAATCCCAGCACTTTGTGAGGTTAAGACGGGAACATTTCTTGAGGCCAGGAGTTCGAGACCAGCTTGGGCAACATAGTGAGACCCCATCTCTACGAAAAATAAGACTTAAGAAAACTGGCCAGTCATAGTGACATGCCCCTGTAGTCCTAGCTACTCAGGGAGCTGTGATGGGAAGATCATTTGAGTCTGGGACGTTAATGCTATAGTGAGCCTTGGTCGCGCCACTGCACTCCAGCCTGGGTGACAGAGCGAGACTCTGTCTCAAACAAAACCAAACCAAAGACAAAGAAAATTAGCTGGATGTGCTGGTGCATGCCTGTGGTCCTACCTACTGGGGAGGCTGAGGTGGGAGGATCACTTGGGCCCATGAGTCTGAGGTTGGAGTGAGCTATGACTGCACTGCTGCACTCCAGCCTGGGCAACAGAGTGAGACCTTGTCCGTTAAAAAAATTTTTTTTTAATTCTATGAACAATTATATGTAAACAGATTGCAACAAACAGCCTAGAAAGGGACAAACTCTTAGAAAGATATAAACTACTGAAACTGACTCAAGAAGGAACAGAAAATCTAAACAGATCTGTAAGTGAAGATACTGAATTAGGAAAAAAAAAAAAATCCCACAAAGAAAAGCCCAGCCTTTACCAGTAAATTTTACCAAATGTTTAAATAATTAACAACAATCCTTCACAACTCTTCCAAAAAATAAGAGGGGAGGGAACACTTCCCACCTCAGTCTCTGAGGTCAGGAGTGACGTGGCTAAAGCCAGACGAAGACATCACAAGAAGACTGCAGACCAACACTCCTCATCAACACGGACGCAAAATCCCAGCAAAGCAATCCAGCGGCACAGAGAAAGGACACGCCCCATGAACAAGCAGAATTTATCCGATTAACGCAAAGTTGGTTCAACATATGAGAAACAATGTAACAAAGCACCTCACCAGAATAAAGGACAAGAATCATACTATCATCTCAACAGACGGAGAAAAAGCATCTGACAAAATTCAACCCTTTATGACAAAAACACTCAACAAGCTAGGAGTGGAAGGTAACTTCTTCGACCTGATAGAGAGCATCGCACTCAAGGGTGAAGGACTTGAGAGCCTCCCGCTAAGATGAGGAGTAAGGAAAGGATGTCTGCCCTCACCACATCTATCCAACACTGTCCTGGAAGTACTAACCAGAGCAATTAGGCCAGAGAAAACAAAAGAAATCCAGATCAGAAAGAAAGCCGTTTGCAGATGACACAATTCTGTGTATGGAAAATCTGAGGGAACACAAAACTGACTAGAATAAACAAGTTCAGCAAGGGACGCAGGACGCAGGATCAACACACAAAGTCGGCTGTACTTCCACACACTAGCAGTGATCAGTCCCAAGATGAAATTCGGAGAACAAATAAATTAGAACTGCTTTTATAAATGCAATTTATAATCCTTTAATAATTTATAATTGCGTTTATAATCCTTTTGGTTACAAATCAAAAAGAATAAAACACGAATAAATCTAACAAAATAATGACTTATACACTGAAAACAGCAAAATACTATTGAAATCAATTTTAAAAGACCCAAGTAGATGGAAAGATAGTCAGAAGCTCATGACTCAGAAGATTTAACATTAAGATGTAATACATCCCAAAGCAGTCTCTAGATTTAATGCAGTTCCTATCAAAATCTCAGAGGCTTTTTTTTTTTTGAAGAAACTGATGAGCGGACCCTAAAATTCATCTGGAAATGCAAGGGACGCAGAATAGTCAAGACAACCTTGAAACAGAACAAAGTAAAACTGACCCCAACAAAGCAACACTGACCGACGCATGTGGTGCTGGCGTGAGGCTGAGCAGGTCAGTGGAATAGAGTGCCCAGAAATAAACCTGTACCTTTTTGGTCAAGTGATTATCAAGATGGGTGCCAAGATAATTCAATAGGGAAAAATAATGTTTTCAACAAATGGTGCTGGGCTAACCATGCAAATGGTGCATGTGGGAGATCCACACGCAGAAGAACATGGGCTCTTACACCACACGCAAAGCCTAACTCACAGCGGGGCAAAGATCGGCACCTAAGAGCCGAAATTATACATGCTTCTTAGAAACCAGGTGCAAATCTATGATTCCAGATTGGGTGATGGCTGCTGAGATGTGACAGCAAAAACGTACGCAACAAAAGAAAAAAAATAGATTAAACTGCTGGACTTCATCAAAATTAACTTTGGGCTTCAGAGGACACTATCCAGAAAGTGAAACGACAGTATGGAAGAAAGTATGTGCAAATCACATGAGGATCTAGTATTCACAACATACAAAACTCGTGGCCAGGAGCGGTGGCTCATGCCTGCAATCCCAACAATTTGGGAGACTGAAGCAGGAGGATCGCTTGAGGCTGGAGTTTGAGACCACCCTGGGCAACACAGTGAGACTTTGTCTCTACAAAAAATTTAAAAAATTAGCCAAGCATTGTGGTGTGCACCTGTAGTCCCAGCTACCTGGGGGGCTGACGAGGGAGGATGGCTTGAGCCCAGGAGTCTGAGGTTGCAGTGAGCTATGATTGTACCACTGCACTCAGCCTGGGTAAGGGTGAAAGCCCATTTCTAAGAGAAAAAAAAAAAAGCCTGTCACAACTCAAGACAGACAATTCAATTAAAAATAGGAAAAAGATCTGAATAGACTCCTCTCCAAAGAAGACATACAAGTGGCCAGCAGGCACGTGAGAACAGGCTCGGTATCAGTCTTCAGCGCCGCTATGAACACGTGTGCGCAAGCTTGGCACGCACGTTTCCATTTCCTTTGGTTTTAAACATCAGAGCGGAACTGCACGGATGAACCTTGAAAACAGAGCGCCAAGGGCAAGAAGCCAGCCATAAAAGACCACACGTTGTATGAAAAGGCGCATCCAGAAACAGAAGCAGGTGAGTGAATGGTTCCCTAGCCTTGGTGTTTGTGTTAAAAACAGCATTTGCACAAAAGTGGGCTTCCCCAGAGCTCCTCTGAGCGGTCGCCTCCTGGCTGGGGCATGCGGGCTCTGAAGGCGGAGCTGCACGCACTTTCTGCCCCACCACAGGCACTGGCCCTACAAGAACTCTCAGACGCCCTCTGGGAACAGGCTCACTGCCCAGGTTCACATCTCCAGGCTCAAGGGCCTCTTCTGCAAGGCCAGACCCATCAGCAGATGGTGCTGGACCCCGCAGCAGCAGACAGCCCCACCTTCAGAGCATTTTAATGACATTTCTTTACATCAAACACAGTAATAGACAAAGCATAGTCACTGCCCAGACCCATGCCCACTCTGGTGTCCTAAGGCACTGGCAAGAGGGAGAAGAGGTCCTCAGGGTGCCCTGGGCCCAGCTCTAATTCAGTGCATAGTTAAACTGGTTTGAAAACTTCTCGTGCTTCTTCTGGTCCATCCGGTTCATGGCTGCAACTACCCTCCGGACAGCTGCCCTGTGGGAAAATGAGGCAACACGTGGCCTGGGCAGCTCCCCCAGGGGCCTGGGCTCCTGGCAGGGGCATCACCAGTGTGAGGCACTGGGCCTGGGGCAGCGGCTGCCCTCAGACACTGACAGACTTCCTGCGGCTGCCACCTTCAGAGACAGATGGTCACCGGCCCCTTGGCCCGTCCCGAGACAGAGAGAGGCTTGGAAAAGGCTGCCCCAGGTACCAGAGCTGGGGTCTGAGGTGGGTGGTTCTGCATGGGTGAAGGTGGCCCTACCCCACCTTGGCACTTCTCCCGTGGCCTCCCATACTCCAGGATGAGGGCACTGCCTGCCCCGTGGCCTCCTGGGGAGTGGCACTGCAGGAGATGCAGCCAGGAGGTGTCAGGACAACCCTGCCCGCTGCTGCACACATGGACCAGAAATGCGGGGCCGGGGCTGCAGCACGGAGGGCATGGGACGAGGTGTGTTGTGTGGGCCAGCTCAGGTGCTGTGGCGCATGAGGGTCTGGAGCCAGCAGAGCCTGAGGCCACAATGTGGCGATGCTGCTACTCAGCTGCAGCCCCTGTGGGACTGCCAGGCACTGCTATGGGGCCCCTCAAGGCAGGGTTTAGCCTGTGGTCACCCCGGCTCCTTTCTGCAGGGAGGGCTTTGGGCTACACAGCTGCTGTGAAGAGCCAGCTCCTGCCACGGGCTTCGCTGTCCCCATGAGACACACAGAGGAGCCCAGCACAGGACCCTCGGCTGCTCCTCCTCCTGGGCGTCAGCACTCAGGCTGGCCTCTGCCCTTGGCTGAGCCACAGGAAAACAGCTTCACCCTGAGCTACCAGGGGCCGAGCACCCTGGGTGGCCGGCAGACATGATGGGTCCAGCCCTGTGCCAGGGGCCCCAGTCAGCCTCTCCGCAGCCCACACCAGCACCCCTGCCCCACCCAAGCAAGGCCATGGATGTGCTGCCTACCAGCCCAGAGGAAGCTGTCTGGGTGTGGTGAAGGCGCCTCCCCCCGCCCTGAGCCCACTCAGGAGGGTGCACGGTCATGCTGGCCAGGAGGCGCCTCCTCTGCCCCGTGTACGTAGCACCTTCCAGGTGTGTCCAAGAGCGGTCCCTGGGACGGTGACAGGTGGGGGCCACCATACTGGCGCTTCCAGACAAACCTGCACCAGCAGGGACTCGGCACCGCTTCGGGGGGGGACTCAGCAGTCTCAGGTGCTCCTAAACAAGCACTCTTGATTTTCTTGGGGAGAACAAGGCAATGAGAAGAGAGAAACACAGCACCCTGCAAGTGGCCGGTGCCCCAGGAGACAGGCCGCATGCAGGGGCACCGGGCTGGTGGGCTTCACACTCTGGCCCTGCCGAGGCCTCACCGGTCACACAGGCCCACACCGGGCTGCAGAGACACCAGGCCAGCCTCCCAGAGTCGGTGCTCAGAGCCACCACACCGGGGTGGGCTCTGCTGGGGCTGATACATGGACCCCCGTTCTGCCAGCCTTTGCAGTCACCACCCTCCCTGAGTCACTGCTACAGAAATACGCAGGCACTGACCTGGGGCACAGCTAGGCAAGGGAGACACCAGGGGCTCACTCGGCACCAGCAGACGCCTGTGTCCTGGCATGGCTTCCCCAGGAATCAAGGATGGTGGTGCCTAGTGGTCAAGCCCCTCTTATCCCGGGGAGCACTCAGGGACATTCCTGACCAGACCTGGCCTGCTGCCCCTGCTGGCTGGCACTGCCCCTCCCTGGGGAAAGGCCGGGGGGTCACCCAGGGGAGCTCACAGCAGGGGAACTCCTGGAGGCCCCAGGCCCCTGGATGTTTTGGAGCTCAGATGGCCCCTCGAACACCCTCACTCTGGGGACCACGTGGTGGGAGGTGACCCAGCAGCCACTCTTACTTGGCAAAGACTTTTCTCCCGATGCGAGCGCGGGCAGTGTCAGCCTGGGCCTTCAGGTTGGTGAGGTGGGGGTACCTCCTCTTCTTCCCCCGGCCTTGCCCGCTGTACCTGGACGAGCCAAGATCCTGCCCTGTGGCTGCCTCCACGTCTCTCATCAACTCAGGGTCCTGCCATTCTGCAAACAAAACTCAAGAACTTCAGGAAACGCCTGGCACCAGCCAGAGTCTTGAGGCACCCAGGAGGGGCTATTGGTCTCATCCTGATGGGGGGCCAGGTCAGCTTGCCCACGCCCATGCCCTGGCACCAGTGGGCCCAAGAGGATGCTCTGTGCTGGCGACTGGCATTCCCTAAGCAGCAGGCTGAGGAGGGCGGGCACGCTGGCCACTGTGGGGTGAAGGTGACACAGAGCTAGTTCCCACCACCCTACACCCCCACAGGCTCCTGCAGCCCACAGGGGTGGGAGCTGGGACTGGGCCCAGAGGCCACTCCTAGGGCCATGGACCCACAGACCTCCAAGGCTGGAAGGCATCCAAGGCCAGCAGTCGGGGGACTGGCGCCATCTGCAAGCTCCTTCCCTGCCTGCAGGCTGGACTGTGCCCCGCTGGGCCAACTGTGGCCCTGCTGGACACGCCTGCTGCCAGGGAGGTGTGCGCGGCAGAGCTGGGCCGAGCATGATGGTCGGCAAAGGGCTTTTCTTCCTCGTTGGTCTGAAGATGACCTGGCCGCGGGCCTCGAAATGCATAGTGGGCTCTCCCAGATGGAACGGCCCTTCCCAAGCACGCCGGGCACTGTGTGCTTGAGGCCCTGTGGCCGTGAGGGGCACAAACGTCCCAGCCCACCGAGCAGCCTCACAGGCTGACCGCACCCACCGTGCAGTGGCACCAAGGCCCTCGAGGTTCAGAGGCCCAGGCTTCCTTGGCAGTGAGGGGCACAAACGTCCCAAGCCACTGAGCGGCCTCGCAGGCTGAGCGCACCCACCGCACAGTGGCACCGAGGCCCTCGCTTCCTGCAGGGCTCCTTGTACAAGGCGGTGGTGGGCATCCACCAGGCGTGGTGCTGGTCGGGCTCAGGAAGGCCCCGCTTTGGGCCAGGTCCAGTCCTGACAGGACTGTGATGGCTGAGGCACCCGCGCCTACAGACAGGACCCCACGCGCTGGGCCAGCGGGGCCAGGCCACAGGGGCACATTCCCAGATGGACGCCTGCGCCTCAGATGGATGGCCTGGCCTCCCCAAGCGGATTCTTTGAAGTGAAGGAATACGGGGCCCACAATTCAGATACAGGAACGATTAATCCAAGATTAAGGAAAACTGTCCAAACAGTTTATCTCCCAGTAATAAGAAGGCGTCACAGTTTAGGAACCCAGTGAATGGAGCAATTGTTTAAACACAAGGAAAGAGCGCCGGCACCCAGCAGAGATGGAGCGAGCGCCTCAGTGAAATGAAGGAGCAATTTAAAAGCCTTTGAGGAAAATCAATAGATGCTGGGGCCGCAGGGCCTTCCTGGACGCTGACGGGCCTGCAGCACCACGCACATTGTCACTGAGGTTAGCGCCAGGGAAAGGAAAATTGCCCCGTGTGCAAGGGAGGCGGGGATCGATACTGTAGTTAGTAAAGAGACGCTATTTCACATCTGACTGGCCAGCGCCGGCCGCAGCCCGCAGCCTGATACCTGTTTGTTAACAAGTCACCAAGGGCTGGAAAACCAGATACTCTTCAGGGTTGACACAAAAAATAGGCACTTAATTTGCTCCTGAGTGTGAGCCACCAGGGAAGGCCTGGCCCGGAGATTAGCAGGCCAGGGCCCTCCCTACTGCCCAGGCCAAGCCACTGCCTCTGGGCATCAGGCTGCATTCAACACCTGCCTCTCATGACCAGAGAGCAAGATGCCAGGAGGCATGGCAGAGATAGCTTGGAAGGGACGCTGGGCCCCAGCGCTGCTCTTCAAGACAACATGTGACCCCCGCTTTGGGCCGGGTCCAGGCCTGCGGGCATGGTCACTCTCCGGAAAGGAGGGACGCTGTGTTGCGGTGGGGGCTCACACCTGTAATCCCAGCATTGTGGGAAGCTGAGGCAGGAGCATCGCTTGAGACCAAGAGTTCAAGACCAGCCTGGGCAATACAGTGCCACCCCACCTCTACTAAAATAAAAATACAAAAATTAGGCATGGTGGCATGTAATTCCAGCTACTCGGGAGGCTGAGGCAGGAGGATTGCTCAAACGTAGGAAGCCATAATTACCCCACTGCACTCCAGCCTGGGTGAACAGAGAGACTTTGCCTCCAAAAAAATAAAAAATAAGATTTAAAAAGGAGAGAGGGAGCCCGAGGCTGGCTAGGACCTCCAAAAACAAATCTTCCCTGGAAACAGACACGCACCCCCACCAGGGTGAGGCAGGGCGGGCACAGGGGCCCCGGGTGAGGGAGGGTGGGCACATGGGCCCTGCTGTTGGGGCAGTGCTGCTCCACAGCGGCCTTGCTGTCCAGGGCCTCTGGCACCTGCATTCCTGCCACCCCAGCAGGTGCCTAGACAGTGGCCACATGCCTTCTGGACAGAGCCGTGGCAACCTGCACACTGAGGTAGGTGCAGGGCACTGAGGAGGCCAGAGGGCTTCCTGGAAGCCACTCTGGGCTCAGTGTGATCACTTCTCTTGCCTCAAGGCCTTCGCCTGCCTGAAAACACAACGAGGAAGCAGGACCCAGCCACACAGACGGCACCTGTGGCTTTGGGGCCCTGGGTGCCCACCTCCTGGTCGGGGTCTCATGAACATGTGACTCCCCCTTAAGTTGGAGCATCCCCTGGATCCCCCAAACCCAGGATGCTTGGGCAGCACCCCTCTGGATTCTACCAGTCATGACGGAGGCCTGTGTAAGCACCGTGGACCACGCTGGCAGGGCAGGCGCTCTGTGCCTCCGCAGACAAGACCTGGGCTGCCAGAGGCAGTGCCTCCCGTGGCGCCCACCCCACCCACCTGCCCAGACCTACCCGGACGCTCCTGCTTTTGCCGCTGCTGCTGCTGCTCCCGGGCTCTGTCCTCTGGGTCGATTGGCTGTCCCTTGTCATCTCTCGGAATGATCTTCCCATGGAAAGGGCACTGCAGAGCAAGGATAGTGACTGTCAGCGGGAAGAGGAGGAGAGGGGCTCCGCTGGCCTTGACCACCGCCCCCTTCAAGCACAAACAGCTACCAGGGAGGGTGGCATCGCAGGGCCAAAGTGTGCATAACCCTGGAATCACGCACCCCTCAGGGGAGGGCAATCTGAGAGCCGCAGGGACACGGAGGTGGCTCTGTCCTCCCTCTAGAGCTGGGAGCTCTTGGGCAGCTGGGGAGCGTGCAGGCCTCCTTCACACCAGCCTGGCCACAGTGACCACCTCCCTGCGCCATGCCCAGTTGCCAGGCTGGAAACTGCCCTGGCCCCCGGCCTCTCCTCGCTTCTAAGGAGCCCAGCCCAGCACAGACCGGGGCTGCAACCGTGGAGGACACTGTGCGTCTCAGCCCCCGGTGAGTTCACCAAGCCACATGCCCAGCTGTTGGGCTACAGGGCCCTGGTCAGGAGCCTCTGGATGCCATCTTCTGACGGCCATGACGAAGCAGTTCTGCCCACCACGGACAAGCCCCTTCCACGGGCTTCCTAGTACTCACGAGCATCCCGACCCAGGGCAGGGGCAGGTGGGGCTCAGCACCCCTCCGGCTGCCCACCCTGGTTCCCCCAGACCCCCCGCCCTCGGGCCCCGGTCTCACCTTCAGCCGGTCTTGGCGCTCACAGAGCCGGCCATCTGGCCTCGGGGCGCGGCACCGGTGCTGCACGGGCTCGAACGTCCCCGCAAAAGTGATGTGGCGGCTGTGGAGCATCTCGGAGACGTCGGCGTTGACCACTTCCTCCTCCACCTCGCTGGGCTTCCAGAAGCGGTGCTGTGAGTCAGACCTGTGGAGAGAGCCACAGATCCTCACCGCGTCTGCATGGACCCCAGAAGAGTGTGGCTGGCGTGGTGTAGGTGTGGGGCATGGCCAAACACCACTGCAGCCGAGCCACCCCAATGCTTCGGAGAGCACCACCTGAAAGCAAGAGAACAGTCACTCCCACATGGGTCTGAATTCTGACTTTGCATGAACCAGCCTCAATTCATGGGTGCAACTGCCACCTGCGGGAGGGGCTCTCCCTACAGCACAAGGGTGACAGGCACTGGGCCCTGAGGCACGACCTTGAGGGCTAATGGGACGTCCACACGGAGGTCATCTTTCCACCTGCAGGGATGTGAGGACAGGGTAGCAGCGCACCTAAGGGAAGGAGCGCAGACTACTCAGCCCTCTGCAGTATAGAGGGCTGGGCACTGGAGACTGGACTCCACTGTCCCGGGTGTCCCAGGCCTCTCAGGTGTGTCTGGGCCCATGCTCTGCTATCGTCATCAGCCTGTTTGGAGATGCTTCCCTGTGATGCCACAGGATGGGGGAGCTGGGCGTGCTGGCAGTAGAGGACTCCACCCCTCGCCCACCTGGATGCCCAGGCAGGGAAGAAGTGATGGAGGGGCCCTCACACAGACCCAGATGCCCCTATGCCACTACCAGGCCTCCTCCTAGGGTACACAGCCACGCTTGGGGCCAGCAGGAACTGAGGAGGACAGATGGGCATTGCCAAGGACTCCCAGTGATGAGAGACTGCCCGCTGCCTCCTGAGTGGGGCATGGCCAGCTCTGCCCAAGCCTCCCAGGTTCCCATGCTCTGTGCCCAAGGGTGCTGGAGGAGCAGAGCCCAGTATCCCTGCCCTTGCCCTGGGCCGGCAGACAGGAGCACAGCCCCAGGCACGGCCCATGCTAGTGAGATGGAGGCCCTGCCCCAGGGCCACTGGACCTCACTTCTGCCTCCACCTTGGTCTGGGGTGAGGCTGGGTTGGGATAAGGGGGTCCTACGCTTGCAGGGCCTTCAGGCAGTTAGTGGGTGGGAATGCAGGCACAACATGCCACCCAGGGCCTTGGCCCCACTACAGGGAGAGGCATCTTGGGCAGAGCCCCGGCAGGATGAGGAAGAGCACCTGGCCATGTGCCCCACAATCAAGGAGGATACATGTGGCTCCCCTGAGGGTGCCCAACCAACTGGCCAAATGCTTCCGGCCGCACCAGGAGAGACCCTGTATGAGAAGCAGTGACACGTTCTGCCACCCAGAACTCGGACAAGACGAGACGCCCCATGGGTCGCAGAGGGAACACTTAGGGGCCAGCGCACAACAGCACGCCACAGGCTCCACCAATTCCTACCTGTCCAGGAGCAGGGATACTCCTCTGCACACCTTGGCCAAAGCCCACCAGCTTTTTTTTTTTTTTTTTTTTTTTTTCCCTGAGACAGAGCTTCAATTTGTTGCCCCGGCTGGAGTGCAGTGGCATGATCTCGGCTGACTGCAACCTCGGCCTTCCAAGTTCAAGCAATTCTCCTGCCTCAGCCTCCTGAATAGCTTGGATTACAGGAACGTGCGACTACGTCTGGCTAATTTTATATTTTTAGTAAAGACAGGATTTCTCCATGTTGGTCAGGCTGGTCTCAAACTCCCCACCTCAGGTGATCTGCCCACTTCAGTCTTCCAAAGTGCTGGAATTACAGGTGTGAGCCACTGCGCCTGGCTCAGCCTTCTTTTTCTTTGAGATAGCACTTTGCTCTGTCACTCAGGCTGGAGTGCAATGGCTTGATCTCAGCTCACTGCAACCTCCATCTCCCAGGTTCAAGTGATTCTCCTGCCTCAGCCTCCCGAGTAGCTGGGAATATAGGCACACGCCAACCCGCCCAGCTAATTTTTGTATTTTTAGTAGAGACGGGGTTTTGGCCACATTGGCCAGGCTTATCTCAAACTCCTGGCCTCAGGTGACCTGCCCGCCTCAGCCTCCCACGATGCTGGGATTCCAGGTGTAAGCACCACGACCGGCCAGGACCCGCGGCCTCCTGTGTACCAGGCCTTGAAGAGTGGGGTCTTTCCAGAGGCTGTGGGGAAAGAGCTGTTTCCAGGGCCCAGGGGAGCCAGTCCCTTCAGCCCTGTCTCCCACCAAGGCCTGGCCAGGCCCTGGCCTCTCGGAGCTGCATTGTCTTGACCTCCTGTATGAAAGGGGTGAGCCCAGGCTCTCTGAGGTCCCCAAATGGGGCTGAGAGCTGGAGGGCAGGACCCTCTTCTTGGTGATAGAATATGGTGTGAGCGGCCCCTGCCAGCCTGGCTAGCAGCCAGCCAGGTGTGTGGCCCTCAACTGGCTGTGAGCACATGCGACACCCAGGTGGTATCTCCTGCACCAGCCACACACCCCCACCCACGAGGCTGACACGGGCCCTTCCCCAGCCCAGGCCACTCCCATGTGCAGGCCACCATCAAGCCGGCCCCGCACAGGTCTGTGGGCAGGTGGGGGAACACGAAACTGTGAGCTCGCAGTACCAGGTGCGTGGTGCTGACGGGCCAGGCAGGTGCACCATGAAGCCAGGCCTGCCCAGCAGGGTCCTGGTGCCATCCAGGACTAACCAGGTCCCCACCAGGAAGCCGTTCAGGTTTCTCACCTGGCGCAACTGCCTGGGGGCTCAGGGCAAAGTCCAGGGTACTCGGGCCAGGCCAGGCAGGCATGAGGAGGAAGAGGCGTCTGCTTCTAGGTGGGAGCTTTGCCAGGTATCACTTGCCAGGCTCAGAAACCAAGCGCTGGCCTTGGGGTACCCTGGTGGCAAAGTGTGGCAGGGACGGCTGTTTCTTCCCACCTGCCCAGCCCCTCCCTCCATGCACTGCCCCAATCTGGCCCCACTAGGGGCAGCGTCTGTGCAGCCCCAAGGACAAGCCCTCAGATCTGAGTCCCGCTGAGTGAGGCCAGCACTAGGGCAGCGTCTGCGCAGCCCCGAGGACGGGGCCCTCAGATCCGAGTCCCGCTGAGTGAGGCCAGGGTCTGCCTCTCTTACTGTCCTGCCCGCCTGAGTGAGCCCAGCAGAAACCTGGGAACAGAAGCAGAGGTGGACACGCCAGGACACACAGGCACTTGGGGTCCATTGCCGGGTGTCCAGGAAGAGGCAGTGCCCGGCTCCCCCCTCTGCCACGGCCCCCCCGCCCCTGCCCCCACCTCTCTGGAGGTCCCTGGGCACACAGTGCTCCTCAGGCCCTGAGGCTGCCCCAGGACCCTTGCATGGCTCCATGCCCCTGCTCCCACTCTCTCCGGAGATTCTGCGGTCAGTACCTCAAGAAGATGAGATGCTCCCACATCACGGTGGGTTTCCCGACCCCGCAGACCCCGCAGACCCCACAGCATTAACTTGTGTGTTTACAGTGTTTACACAGGGAGCCCAGCCCTTCAAGCTGAGCCATCACAGGTGTTGTGGGGACAGCAATATTCCCTGCATCAAAAGCCAGCCTATTCCTGGGTCTTGATGGCAGGGACTGGTGAAAGGCTGGGGTACCTACCTCTGCCCCCTAAGGGAGACGGGCTCACCTGGTGAGGGCAGGAACGGGCTCACCTCCCGTGTGTGGAGAACTGTTCTGGGGCAGGAGCTGAGGAGGCGGCAGGGGCCCTGCTCCCCCAGTAGCCATGCCAGTGAGGTCTGTCAGGGACTGGAGTACTCAGGTGGCCCCTCCAGGCCCAGTAGCCTAGACTTTTGAGCAGATGATTCCTGTGTACCCCTTCTGCTACAGCTCCCCAGAGAAGAGGCCAACACGGTGGGGGTTGCAGGGGGTAAGCGGGCAAGGAGGGGCAGCTTCCTGAGGCTCCTTGCAGAGCCCTGACCTGAGGTGTGGGCACACAGTCACTGCAAGCAGCCTTGACGTGACAGGAAGCCCCAGCCTTGGCAGCTGTGTGTGGTGAAATGGGACAAACAGCGCGGGACCCAGGGCCGCCTTTAGGGGAGTGGTTTCTCGTCCAGCTGTTCCCACAGGATAATACCCAAGCTCCATGGATGCCCCGACACAGCAGCAAGGCTCGGAAAAGCCCTGCTGGCCTCCACGAGCCAGCTCAGCAGGGGAGGCCCACCCGTGTCCCTCTAGGCGCCCGGAAGGTGGGCAGAGCTGGGCAGCAGAGCCAGCTTCCTCAGACCCAGGGAGGCCTGGCAAGCTGGCAGCACCCTCCCCAGGCGGGGGCCCTGGGTGTGTGCCCTGGCCAACTTCAGACGCCCAGGGACTCACTTGAGGATCTTCCCGGCTGTGGGTAGCTCCTGGCCCCAGTAGTGCAGGTCCACGCCGTAGGGCACCACGGGCGCCCGGGCCCTCTCTGCTGCCAGCTTCTGGGCCTCCTCTGGCTCCAGCAACGCTCTGGAGGGGCTACAGGAGCAGACGGGACATGCTGACTACAGGTGTGCCGCAGCCACCCACCTCTGCCTCCCCACCCCCACAGCACGGCCGGGGCCTCGGGCTCGCTCATGTGAGCAGTGGCTTCCGCCCACACAGGGCCTGGGCTTCAGAGCCACCACTGAGGTCCTGTGAGAAGCTGTGGGCCCTGGCCAACAGCGGGCCTCTGGTCTGCAGTCCTTCACCCTGGTCCAGGGGTGACCTGACATCTGCCTCTCAAACCCCTGCCCTGGGGACGCCTCTCAGAGGCACGAGCAGTGCCTGGAAGGGTATTTGCTGGCTCCACGCCACCCAGGCTCCCGCTGATGCTGGCACTGACAAGCCCCAACATGGCACCAATACTGATCGCCCGGCCGGGGAGCAGACCCCAGGCTTCTGCCAAGATAGCCGAAGGCGGCCCTCAGCAGCCTGTCGAGGCTGCCAGTGCTCTGGGCAGCAGCTGTGGCAGCGCCAGGCAGGGGGCTCTGCACACAGGACGCTGGGAGTCACCTGGCAGACGAGGGTGGGGGTAAGTGGTCTCGGAGTCGCCGCAGCTGAGCAGCCGCAGAGGTGGGGTCCGACGCCTCCTCGTCCCTCCTCATCCTCGTCCGCAAGCCCCATGCAGCCAGGTCCTTCTCAGGTGTCACCTCTAGCCCTGAAACAGACATGTGTCGACTCCTGCCACCACCCCCACAACTCGCCAGGCACATCCCGCAAGACAGAGCAGAGAGGATGCACCTACACGTTAGCATGGTCCATCTTCCGACGGCCCCGAGCTGGGACCCGCTACCTGACCTCATGGGCAAGGGTGAGGCACAGAGCAGCAGCTCAGGCCACACTCTGCAGAACACAGCGAGTGTCAGGGCTCTGGCAGTCCTGGCTAGAGGCCACACTCTTTACACACTGTGCTGCCTGGCTTTGCAGAAGTGCCAGCCTGAGCAGTCGGATTCACCAGGCTGTCCAGGAGCTGGGCAGCAGTCGTAGCCCAGGTCGCCCCGCACCCTGTGCCCACAGACCCAGCAGCTTGGGCTCCAGTGGTGAAATGTAGGCAGCCTGCAGCCCTCCCCAGTCCCCAGGCCCGAGGTGGCAGCCGCTTGGTCCTCAAGGAGGAAGAGGCATGCACCTCCAGACAGGGTTCCAACCCACATCTTGCACCGAGGTAAAACCCAAGATTAACGGGGATTCCAGCCTGTGTCCCCGCAGAAACGCCTGGAGCTGCACCACAGCTTCAGCAGGCGCCTCTGAGAGCCACGGGGGCCACTGGACCAAGGCCCTGGCCCTGGCAACTCCCTCCCACTGGCTGCTAGGCAGAGGCTGAGCTCCAACGAGCATGATGCCATCCACAGTGCCCATTGCAGAGGGCCCACCCTGCCACTAGCAAGACAAGGCTATGGTGCCGCAACTCCACCCCCACAGAGATGACAGGGACAAGGCCACTGGCCTCCGCAGCCCAGCATGCACCCAGAGTCCCCACGGCAGAAAACAGACAAGGAGATTCTCCAACACTGCTGGGCCCTGACCTGCTTCTCGCCTCCTCCTGTGCCACGGCCTGAACTTGATTCTCAGGCTGCCCCGTGGGGCTCACCTTGACCCTGATGGCAGCGTTCCATCAGGGCAGATGCCTGTACTCCCTAGGGGCTGTCTAAGCTGGTGTCCTGGGGCATCGAGATGGCAGAGGGCACAGGAAGTGCCAGGCAGCCTATGGATTAGGACAAAGGGCATCACCCACCTCCCCAAACCTGCTGCAGGAGCAACTACAGCCTGTACTTGAGCCCTTCCTCCCGCGGGCCTGCCGGTAGGGGGAGCTCAAGACCCCAGAGGAACCGGGACCGCAGGGAAGCCAGACTTCTGAAGAAAGAAAATGGCCCGAGCAAGGCGTCCTGGCTGTGGCAGAATCCACAGGCACCCCGGGCGAGAAGGCTCACAGCCCATGCCACGCTCCCCAGGAACTATGGGCACCGCAGAGACAGAGCGAGAGGCCAGGAAATGAGAGGGGACCCTGAAGACGCCTCTGCCGAAGACAAAGGGCAAGGAAAAGTGGCAGGTGCAGAGGACTTGCTGGATGGCTGAGGGGGCCAGCCGCAGCACGAGATGCAGGTGACCGCAGACGGCGTGAGGGAGGAAGCACGGAGGACACTCTGCAGAGTTCTGAGGGGGAGGGGGGACACGTACATTATCAGCATCCTCGTCTCTCCTGAAATCCCAGCAGGAGAGAGAAATAACTGTAGTGCAGAAAACAGTTTGAGAAACAATGAGCCACATTTTCCTGGAATTAGAAGGCTCACTAAGAGTCAAAGGAGAGAGAGGAAAAACCACAGCTTGAAACCCTAACAAGGCTATCGCCCCACATGGTTAATACCCAGAGGTCAACTTGATTTGGATACAAAGTGTCAGTCCTGGCTGTGTTCCGGAAGATGCTGCCTAGAGGCCATACAGGAAAACCTAAGCACGTTACAGCCCAGGAAGGCCACTTGCCTGGGCTGAAGGACACAGAGTATCGATCCGGGTGTGTCAGAGAGGGTCCTGCCAAAGGAGATTAGCATTTGAGTCAGTGGGCTGGGGAAGGCAGACCCACCCTTAATCAGGTGGGCACCATCTAGTCAGCTGCCAGCAAACATAAAGCAGTAGAAAAACGTGAAAAGGAGACAGGCCTCACCTCCCAGCCTACATCTTTCTCCAGTACCCTTGAACATCATACTCCAAGTTCTTCAGTTTTGAGACTCAGACTGGTTCTCTTTGTTTCTCAGCTTACAGACGGCCTATCGTAGGCCCTTGTGGTCGTGTAACTTTGTTGATACTTTCAAAGAAATAAAAGTTCTATTGACACCAGCATTTTCAACAGCAACCGTGAATGCAAGATCTTAGATGGTCACTTTGAAAATGCCGAAGGAGAAGTTCCAGCTCAGAGTTTTAGAGTCCGCTGAACGATCATTTCTTAAGCAGGTGGAGGACGATGACCTTGTGGAGACAAGTTCTTTTGAGGTTTGCCACAGTGAGATCTGCTTTGAAAACACCTTTAGACCCAGTAATCAGAAAGAAAAGGAAGTGCAGGGGGGTGGAGCAAGACATGGGCAGTGACCACCGAGACTCCGCCAGAGGCGAGGCGGGAGGCCATGAGTGTCCTGAGACTCGGGAGGTGAGTACAGACGTGGGAGGTGAGTGCCCTGAGACGCGGGAGGTGAGCGCAGAGACGCAGGAGGTGAGTGCAGAGACGTGGGAGGTGAGTGCCCTGAGACACGGGAGGTAAGTGCAGAGACGTGGGAGGTGAGTGCCCTGAGACACGACACGGGAGGTGAGTGCAGAGACGCAGGAGGTGAGTGCAGAGACG
>CAUYLG010051297.1:0-16058 GCA_963573385.1 Cacajao melanocephalus | reverse complement strand
TGCCTTCTCGTTTTATTTCATTGAGTTCATCTTCGACCTCTGATATCCTTTCTTCCGCTTGGTCAATTCGGCTGTTGAAACTTATGCATGCTTCGCGAAGTTCTCGTGTTGTGTTTTTCAGCTCCATCAATTCATTTATATCTCTCTAAGTTGTCCATTCTCGTTAACATTTCATTAAATATTCTTTCAAGGTTCTTAGTTTCTTTGCATTGGGTTAATACATGTTCTTTTAGCTCACAGAAGTTTCTTGTTATCCACCTTCTGAAGCCTGATTCTGTCAGTTCATCACACTCATTCTCCGTCATGCCTTGTTCTTTTGCTGATGAGGAGCTGCGATCCCCTGTAGGAGGAGAGGCATTCTGATTTCGGGTGTTCTCACCCTTTTTGCACTGGTTTCTTCCCATTTTTGTGCATTTATCTACCTGTCGTCTTTGTAATTGCTGACTTTCAGTTTGGGTCTGAGTGGATGTCCGGCTTGTTGGTGATGAAGTTTTTTCTGTTTCTTAGTTTTCCTTCAGCGGACGCCGGTTCCCCAGAGAGCTAGGCCTTCCCAGGTTCAGCTGTGCTTACTGTGAGACTCTCAGTCCTCAGCGCTTCCAATTGCTGTTCTCCTTGTGGGGATGGGACCAGCCGAGCCCGACTCAAAGGGCACCTAGTCCCGTATACTCCGTACTGAGAAGCGCCGTGCCAGGGCACCGGCAAAACAGCCGCGCCAGCCAAAAAAGTCGCACTGGCGACCCGTGTGGCTCCTCCGCTGGGTAGCTCCCAGTTTGTGGGCAATAGAAATTCGTCTGAAATTGCGGCGTCCACTCGCTCTCTGTGCTTTCACTGGGAGCTACAATCCTGAGCTGTTGCTAATCGGCCATCTTGGATCTCTCTCCCTAATTTACTTATTTTTATTACCTTATCTTTAAACATAATTTTTTTCTACATGCTCCATCAGATCTGTTATATACGTATCAAAATTGTATTCCAAATGAAATACTAAACTATTGAATTTTTTCTCCTGGGGATCTCATTCTTGGAGGCCTCCAGCCTCTTCTAGTTGATGAAATTTTAGGCTACTGGCACAGTTGTCCTCTTGAGTCTTCCTTTGCTTCATCCCTGTGTTGCAGCTTTTGTTTCCTGGATCCCATGTCACCTTCTTAGTTTACTCCCTTTTTTGTTGGAACTCATTTTTCCCCCTGTAACTATCTAAGAAAGGATGCATGGGAAATAAATGTCTGAAAATATCTACAATTCTAACCACACACTTAATTTTTAATTTGTCTGGACTTAGAATTCTACTTTAGAAGTCATTTTTCCTAATTGTGAAGGCATCATTCCATTGTCTGCTAGAATCCCTCGTTAAGAAATATTGTACTATTCTTATTCTAATCCTGTTAGAATCTTGTCTTTTTCCTGTTGTTCTGAATTTTTATATAATAAGCCTTAGTATATGTCTTTTTAAAAATTGTTGTGCTGAACTCTTGGAGGCCTTTTTTATTCTGGAGACTTATGTGCCCTTTCTGGGATGATTGCTTATATGAGTACTTTGATAATTTCTCCCCCTCCAATTTTGTTCTCTTTTTCTGAAATCACAGTTGATTGAATAGTGAGTCTTCTGATTGGTCTTCTTAAGTTTCTTGGTCTTTTCTCTCCTATTTTCCATCTCTTTGTAACTTTTACTTTCTGGGGGAGATTTTCCTAAATTTATCTCCTAAACATTTAACTTTTAAAATTGTGGATGTACAATTTTAATTTCTGAGAGATTTATTCTTGCTGGCTGTTCTTTTAAAATGCCATTCTCTTCTTGTTTTGTGGTTATATAGCTTTTCTTATCTCTCTGAGGATATTAATTATATCTGTTTGAGATTTTCTTCTGTTCTTTGCATTGTCTTTATTTCCTCTGGATTCCATTTTTCCCTTTGGCTAACTGGCTTTCTCTTTCCTCCTTCTTTCCTTTTCTTCCCTTCCCTCCATCTCTCCCTTTTTTCCTTCTCCTCTTTTCTTTCCTCCCTTCCATTTTTCTTCCCTTCTTCCTTCTCCCCACTTTCTCCTTCCAGTCTTGGGAGCCAGGGATTTTGGCTTTGAGTATGTAACCCTTTGTGATCATGGCTTAATATGTGGAGACTGTACTGTAGAGCTTCTACTCTTGGCTGACCCTGGTTTTTATTCCTTCTCAACCAATATCCAAGTGTAGTATAAGCAAATGCCTTCTGGGCATAAGTGGCTTTGGTGCTCTGGTAGTACTGTTTTTTGTTTTGTTTTGTTTTGTTTTGTTTTGTTTTGAGAGGGAGTTTTGCTCTGTTGCCCAGGCTGGAGTGCAGTGGTGCGATCTCGGCTCACTGCAACCTCCACCTCTCAGGTTCAAGTGATTCTCCTGACTCAGCCTCCTGAGTAGCTGGAACTACAGGTATGCGCCACTATGCCTGGCTAATTTTTCTGTTTTTAGTAGAGACAGGGTTTCCACTTGTTGGCCGGGATGGTCCCAAACTCCTGACCTCAAGTGATCTGCCCACCTTGGCCTCCCAAAGTGCTGGGTTTACAGGTGTCAGCCTTTGTGCCCAGCCTAGTAGTACTCTTATCTCTTTGGATCTTTCACCTAAAATTTAGTCTTCAAATTTAGCTATTTTGATGTTTTTAAGGTGATTAAAATAATTTTATCCAGGGTTTTTATTTCTGTTTTCAAAAGATAGTTTTATCTGAATAACCTTATACACCATTATTGAAAACATGAAGTCCTACTTTGATATTTATATTCTCTTTGAGTATAAAGTATTGGTGATATACCAAGGAATATATATTTAATTTCTAAGATATTATTATACATAATTCTTTAACCCTTGGTGAGTTCAGTTAACCCAAGTTCTTTTCAGTTCTCCTTTCCCCATATTCAATGCAACTCTTACCTACTAGGCATGTTATCCCTCATTAAGAGGTACTAACACCCTCTCTGCCTGCTTCTAGGATTTCACTATTTTCATCTTAATACAGATAATTTATATGATGGATAATTTTAATGATGTGTCAACTTGACTGGGCTAAGGGATGTCTGGATAGCTGGTAAAACACGATTTCTGTGTGTGTCTGTGAGGGTGTTTCTGGAAGAGATTAGCATTTGAATCAGTAGACTAAGTAAAGAAGATCCATCCTCAACAATGTGAGTGGGCATCATCCAGTCCACTGAGGGCTCAGATAAGTGAAAAAGAGACAAGTCAAATTATCTCTCTTTATGAGCTGAAATATCCGTATTTTCTTGCCTTTGGACATTAGAACTCCTGAGTCTCAGGCGTTCAGCCTCAGACTCGAAGTCCCCTGGTTCTCAGGTCTTCAGACTTGGACAGAATTACACCATGATATGGTTTGGATCTGTGTATTCACCCAAATCTGAAGTTGAATTGTAATCCCCAGTGTTGGAGGTGGGGTCTGGTGGGAGGTGATTGGATCATGGCAGCAGATTTCCCGCTTGGTGTTGTTCTCGTGATAGTGAATGAGATCTCCTGATATCTAGTTATTTGAAAGTGTGTGGCACCTCTTCCTTCTGCTCTGGCCTTGTGAAGTGCTGGCTCTCCCTTCACCATCTGACATGATTGTCAGTTTCCCGAGGCCTCCCCCAAAGCCAAGCAAATGCCAGCATCATGCTTCCTGTGCAGCTTGTAGATTCATGAACCAATTAAACCTCTTTTCTTTATAAACTACCCACTCTCAGGTATTTCTTTATAGTAATGTGAGAATGGACCAATATACACCACTAGCTTTTCTTTGTCTTCAGCTTGCAGATGGCATATCATGAGACTTCTCGGCTTCCATAATTGCAGGAGCCAATTCCCATAATAAATCTTCTCTTACATATTTACACAGTTCACTCGCCATATCCGAAGGTTCTACATTCATGGATTCAACCAATTGTAGGTCAAAATATTTGCGGAAAAACAATAAAATAGCAATATGACAATAAAAAATAATACAAATTTTAAAACAGTATAAAAACCATTTACATAGCATTTACATTGTATCAGATATTATACTTAACCCAGAGATGACTTAAAGTATATGGGAGAATATGCTTGGATTACATGCAAATACCGTGTCATTTTATATAAGGAACTTGAGCATTTGTAGATTTTGGTATATGTAGGGGGTGGAGAGTATATACTGTTGGTGCTGTTTCTCTAGATAACCGTAATACAATTTATCAGATTAACTTGTTGGTACTTTAGAAAGCAAAGACCCTGCTCTCAATAAATGGTATATAAGCAAGGTAAGTTTCAGTAGGATTGGAAATGAGAAAGTAGTGGTCCCAGTATTAGGCCCTTCTAGATGTTCTAGCAATAAGGACAGTTATTGGAAGGGATAGATGTGGAGAACAAAATAAGATGATAGGTTTGGGGAGGGAAACACAAAATGCGCTTGGGAATGTGAACTAATACTCATTTAGTACTTGCTAGATGCCACACCAGTGCTAGAGACTTTGCATAGGCTGTTTCTTTTAATGAGGTACTAGAGGGAAAGAATACAAAAGGCACCTGTCTTAAGATACTTAATAACTTTATCTTGCTGGTGATAGCTCATACTTTAATGCTTGGCCCTAAAACTCTTTCCAAAAGCTAAGGCTCAAGGGAAAGTCAAATGTAAAATTGCTGCATCTGACTTTTGGGGATAACAGTCACATATCCATTCATAAATGGAGCAAAGAAGAACTCAAGAAATGACCTCTATTAAAAACCTCTTTGGAGCTGCTGATAAATGGCAGATTGTATTCATTTGAATTTCATATTTTTTGGCTAATGCATAACCTCTCTGAAGCCTTGCTAAACTATTAAAGGGCCAAAAGTGAGCAGTGGGGATGCTTGATCATCCTCAGATTTGATAATCAAGTTATTGTTAGTTTATAGAATTTATTTTCATGGTGGCAAAAGTGGGAGCTGTGGTTTATAGACCTTTTTCCTCTTGGAGCATCTTATAGCAGTAAATACCACATCTACAAATGCAGCTTTTTGTAATCCCTGGTTCTGGCATTAGGCAGGGTTTGCACCATAGAGTCTGAGTGGAAGAAATGACAAGTGCAGCAGTAAATGTTAGTTAGTTCAGCCTTCTTCATAGCAATTGCTTTAGCTTTCAAAGGCTAAAACCTTTAGCTGTTGCAGCACTGATTGGAGGTAAAAAGCTGGCTCTCAGGAGAATACGTGTTGAAAAGAACAGGACTGTGTAGCTTTGCCTCTTTAAAAATTCTACTGCTAAACCCTAGGCTGCCCTGCCTCCTTGCTATTTTTGTCCATTGGCAGTTTCCTCTTGAAATGCTATCATCTAATTCTCCCCCAGGCTTTACTCAACCATGTGTTGAACTGCTAAATGCTGCTTCAGCTAATGTCACCATTCAACATAGAGCAATCTCTATGCAGTCTCTAGAAACTGCAGGAAAAAAAACCCTAATCCCCCTCCAACCTCTGAGGCAAATAGCCCTCACTGTGAAGACTACAAAGATTTTATGTACAACAGTTTTAGATAAAGCCAGAAATCACACAGTAAACTTTTAGGAATTCATTGATGGTATATATTTTCTCTTGACAGAACTGGCTTCCCTTCACCTGGCTATAATAGCATCACTCCTTAGATTTGTGACTGGATTTTTCATCTTACCAGACATAATGGCAAGGGGTTTATATATATCCTGTTTAACAGTACAACAACTTATGAAGAAAGCATTATTTCCTTCATTTTATGGGAGGAACCTGTGACTCAGAGATTTTTAGGGCTATCAGTAGGTTCCTAACCAAGTTACCAAGTTCAGTCTGGCTTCAAGGCCTGTGCACTTCCAGCTCTAGCTTGCAGCTTGTGCTGTCCATCTGAAAGAATTTCTCATCCAGGAATATTGCAGGCTGAGAACAGTATTGAAATAATTGACTCTCTCGGGAGTTTCCGTATGGTGGACCTAGTTCTGCAGTTTATGGTTGGGGAATTAGCAAATGAGTGAGTGTTTTTGTTATAGGGTTTCCCTGTTTCTTCTGAAAAGGACAAAAACCATGTCCATGTATATCAAGGGAAGAAATGAAGACATGGCAAAAAATAGCTAGAGTGTGATTAAAAGGATTTTCAGTTTTAGACTCTTGCTTGGAGATTTATTTGATTCTTTGAACAAATAATTATTAAATACTGTATGTAGTCAGGGTTCTTCAGAGAGACAGAACTAATAGGAGATGTGAAGCTGGCAATGTGGCTCGGTCCAAGTCTGCAAGCCTCAAAACCAGGGAGGCTGACAGTGCAGCCCTTGTCTGAGACTGAAGGCCCAAGAGCCCCTGGGAAGCTGCTGGTACAAGTCCCAGAGTCCAAAGGCCGAAGAACCTGCAGTCTGATGTCCAAGGGCAGGAGGAGTGGAAGCTAAGTGTCAGGCATGGCATGGGAAAAGAGAGAGCGAGAAGACTCAGCAAACTGCTTATCCCCTCTTCTTGCTCTGTTCTAGCCACACTGGCAGCTGATGGAATGGTACCCGTTGACATTGAGAATGGGTCTTCCTCACCCAGTCCACTGACTCAAGTGTCGGTCTCCTCTGGTAACACCCTCACAGACACACCCAGAACTATACTTCATCAGCCATTTATGCATCCCTTGATCCGGTCAAGTTGACACATAATATTAACTATTACAAATACCTATTATGTATCAGGCATAGTTCTAGCTCTGTGAATACAGTGGTGAGCAAAACAGACAAAAAAATTCCTGCCCTCTGGGCACCTGTGATCCTAGCTTACAGCCTCAGGAGGCTGAGGCAGGACCATGGTGCTTACATTCTAATAGGAATAGCAGGAAGACAGATTATACACAAAGTAAAACTATGTAGTATATTAGATGGTGATAAATAGGGATGTGCCAGCATTTGGCTTTTGCTTCACTATTTGTTCCAAATTGGCTTTGTCTTTGGCATTCTGAAATCCAAATAGCCAAATACTTGCTTCAGTGTCGTTTCTGGCACCCCTGAACATCTGCGAGACTCCTGGTCATGTGATCATATAGGTTATCATTAAATAGAATGAACATAAATAACATCAATAAAATAAAAAAGGCATATCATAAAAAAAGGCATATCATTTGGACTTATTAATATACAGTTTTCCAGGAGACTAAGAGTATAAAAACTTTTTACATCTGATATTGTTTTAGAGCCCTGAGGCTGCTGTCACAAAGTATCTCATACTGGTGGCTAAGACAACAGAAGTCTATTTTCTCACAGTTCTGGGGTCTAGAAGTTCAACATCAAGGTATTTTTAGGGTTAGTTTCTTTTGAGAGCTGTGAGGAAATATCTGTCCCATTTCTAGCTTCACTCCTAGCTTCCAGTAGCATCAGGCGTTCCTTGGCTTGGAAATGTCATTTTCCCAGTGTCTTTATATCATCTTCCCTCTGTAGGTGTCTGTCCTTGTGTCCAGATTTTCCCTTTTTATGAGAATATGAATTACCCTAATGGCCTCACCTTTGTTTTTTTGAAACCGAGTCTCGTTCTGTCACCCAGGCTGGAGTGCAGTCTTTTTGTGAGAATACAAATTGTATTGAATTAGGATTTACCCTAATGTCTTCACCTTTTTTTTTTGAAACTGAGTCTCATTCTGTCACCCAGGCTGGAGTGCAGTGATACGATCTTGGCTCACTGTAACTTTTGCCTCCCGGGTTCAAGTGATTCTCCTGCCTAAGCTTCACGAGTAGCTGGGATTACAGACATGCACTACACCTGGCTAATTTTTTATATTTTTTTGTAGAGACGGGGTTTTACCACGTTGGCCAGTCTGGTCTTGAACTCCTGACTTCATGTGATCCGCCCGCCTCGGCATCCCAAAGTGCTAGGATTACAGGGGTGAGTTGCCGTGCCTGGCCCCTAATGGCCTCATTTTAACATGATCATATGGAAAGACCGTGTTTCCAAATATTATCGTATTCATAGGTCTTGGAGGTTAGGATCTTAATATATTTTTTAGGGGGTCTAATTCAACCTATAAAAGATATATTGATATATTTAAATTATGTCATCAATTGACATTTAAGTGTGTATTTGGTATTGCAAGAGTAAGGTGCTATAATAATTACTGATGGATGCATGGGAGCCCACTTCTTGCATCAGCGTGACCTGGATGTGAGAAGAAAAATAAAAAAAAATTACTGATGAATGTAAGTGATTAGTTTTTATACAAACCAATTAAGATCTTTCAAATATTTAAATAGGGATATTAACAGATAATATGAATAGTAAGAGTGTGCCAGGCAGATAACTTTAGAAAGATCATTAAATACTTTTTGGATCAACAGAATTTATTTTTTTCAAACTTTTAGGTTTGAGGGTACATGTGAAGGTTTGTCACATAGGTAAACATGTGTGATGGGGGTTTGTTGTACATATTATTTCATCTCCCAGATATTAAGCTCAGTACCTGATAGCTATCTTTTCTGCTTCTCTCCCTCCTTCCATCATCCCCCTCAAGTAGACCCCAGTGTCTGTTATTTCCTTCTTTGTGTTCATAAGTTCTTATCATTTAGCTCCTACTTGTAAGTGACAACATGCATATTTGGTTTTCTGTCCCTGTATTAGTTGATTAAGGGTAATACCCCCTGCTCCATTCATATTCCTGCAAAAGACATAATTTTGTTCTTTTTTATGGCTGCATATTCTATTTTATGGCTGCATGTTCTTTTTATGGCTGCATAGTATTCCATGGTATATATATATATCACATTTTCTTTACCTAGTCTGTCATTGATGGGTATTTATGTTTTTTCCATGTCTTTACTATTGCAGATAGTGCTGCAGTGAACATTCGCATGCATGTGTCTTTATGCTACAACAATTTATATTCCTCTGGGTATATACTGAGTAATGGGATTGCTGGGTTGAATGGTAGTTCTGCTTTTAGCTCTTTGAGGAATTGCCATTCTGCTTTCCACAATGGCTGCACTCATTTACACTCCCATCAACAGTGTATATGCATTCCCTTTTCTCTGCAACCTCACCAGCATCTGTTATTTTTTGGCTTTTTAGTAATAGCCATTCTGACTGGTGTGAGATGGTATCTCATTGTGGTTTTGATTTGCATTTCTTTAATGATCAGTGATGTTGAGCTTTTTTTCATATGCTTGTTGGCCGCATATACATCTTCTTTTGAGAAGTGTTTGTCCACTTCCTTCACCCACTTTTTAATTTTTTTTTTTTTTTTTGTAAATTTAAGTTCCTTATAGATGCTGGGTATTAGACCTTTCTTAGATGCATAGTTTGCAGATATTTTCTCCTATTCTATAGGTTGTCTGCTTACTCTGTAGATAGTTTCTTTTGCTGTGTAGAAGCTCTTAAGTTTAATTAGATCCCACTTGTCAATTTTTGCTTTTGTTGTGATTGCTTTTGCTATCTTTGTCATGCAAATCTTCGCTCATTCCTCTATCCAGGATGGTATTGCCTAGATTGTCTTCCAGGGTTTTTATAGTGTTGGGTTTTACATTTATGTCTTTAATCCATCTTGAGTTGATTTTTGTGTATGGTGTAAGGAAGGGGTCCAGCTTCAGTCTTCTGCATATGGCTAACCGGTTATCCCAGCAACATTTATTGAATAGGGACGGGACTCTTTTCCCATTTTTTTTTTTGTCAGCTTTGTCGAAGATCAGATGGTCATAGATGTGCAGCCTTATTTCTGGGCTCTCTATTTTGGACCAACAGAATTTCTAAACATGTAAATAAAGATACAAAGCAAATAATAGAGGTAATCTTTATTGAATTTTTGGGGATGCTAATATTTATAGCACCAAACAAAATAAACTTTAATTTGTCTAATTACTTCTCTATAATTTTTTTGCCCTTTGTTATAGTGGTATATATGCTGGGTTATCACTTCTTTTCTGTGAAGTTCCTGTGCACCTAAAATTAAACTTATTCATAAAACATGTATTCCTTTTTTGTTCTTAATCTGTATATTGTCAGTTTAACCGGCAGGCTCTAGCCACTAAACATGAGAGGGTAAAATAAAAGTTATTTTCCCTTCTCTACAGATGTTAGTGGATGTGATGCAAGCAAAGATTTGAAATGTGCTTGTGTAATTAACTTGGCTCCCTTGAACTGCTGCCTTTCACCATGACAAGAATACGTTTTGGATAGCTTCTGTCCAACAAGAAAGGAGGGACATGTGGAGCAGACCTAGACCTAATTCATAGCCTTGAGTCAAGTGCATCTGAACCCATTCTCTATTAGTAAAATGCAGTTGCCCTATAGATGCATGAGCAAGAAATATGTGCTTATTGTTGAATGCCATTGAGATTTGTGCAGGTGTTTGTTATATAGCATTATTGTGACAGTGGCTAAGTGATACGCTATTACTGCAGAGTACTTAAGCCTTTATTGATTATATTTCTCATTGAAATAATCTGACAAGTTGAAGTCTTATGAATTAAACCTGCTATATAATTGAACTTCTCAACAACTTGACATCATTTATAAGTCACCATGGTGATCATGAGATAACTTTCTCTTTTGAAACAATACTATGATTTTTAAAAATTCTGGTTTGTATACTTTTTCCAATGGTGTCTCTTTAATAGGGGTTTCACTTTTTCCAAGAGTTATCATCATCAGATGTACACGAGAAGCTATGTTTTCAAAAGATTGCTTGAATATACTTGGGAGTTGTTCACAGTATGGTAGATCCACTGCTTTTTAGACTTCAGTAGCTTTTTGTTCTTCAAGAGCTCATCTTGATTACTTAAGAGTTGTGGTTCTATCCTTTTTCTTTTCTTTGCAAGAAACTGTTTCTGAGTAGAGTATAAAATGAAGGAAAAATGGGTCTTATTTCCTGTGATCCTTTAGTATGAATTTGAACAACAAATTTTAATCTTGGTAAAAGAAGAAAAATATTTTGTTAATCTATTTCAAATTCACAAGGAGTTGCATTATGAAATGTACATTCTTTCAAGTGAGAGAAGAGCTGTATCCGTTCCTGGCAGGACATTGATACATGGTTCAAATACATGGCATTTTTAGTTTTCAAATTCGTTCTGTATAGATGATAATTTTCTATGTATTATATAGAAATGATGAATTACACTGTTGTAGCAACACTTCTGGAATTATGTTCTAAGTAATTTAAACTTATTCAAGTGGTATTACATTTACTATATCAATTTTTGGAAACAAGACCTATAAAGAACTAATGGCATAATTTAATATGTGTAAGCTTTAAAATAAAAATGAAAGACAGGAGGGTGGAGCAAGATAGCAGAATAGAAGCCTACACTCTTCATACCCCTGCAGGAACACCAAATTTTAACAACCATCTGCATACAGAAAACCATCATCACAAGGACCAAAAATCAGGTGAGCAATCACAGTAGGTCATTTTAACTTCCTAATATTGAAAGAGGCATTGAGGAGGGTCAGGGAGACAGTCTTGAGTCACCAGTGTACCCCCAACCCCTCTCCTGCAGCAACTGTGTGGCACCAAGAGAGAGGAGTCTGTGCACTTGAAGGAGAGACCACAGTGACTGGGGAACATCACATTGTACTCAGTGCTGCCCATCACATTGTACTCAGTGCTGCCCTGTCATAGCGGACAGCAAAGCCGTGCTGCTCAGCCAGTGTCCACACATGGAATGAACGTTTGGTTTAGGCCTAGCCAGAGGGGAATTGCTCATTCCATTGCTTGGACTCGAGTTTCTCAGAAAGCCTTGCCATCACAGACTAAAGTGCCCTGGGGTCCTAGGTAAACTTGAAAGGCAGTCTGCAACACAAGGACTGAAATTCCTAGGCAACTCTTAGTGCTGGGCTGTGCTCAGAGCCAGAGGACTAGGGTGGCACATGACCTGGAAAGACACCAGCCAGGGAGGCTAAAGGAGTCTTTGTATCATCCCTCCCCAACCCCCAGCAGTGCAGCTCACAGCAAAAAGTGTCTCCTTCCTTCTGTTTAAGGGGAGAGGAGTGAAGAGTAAGGAGGTCTTTGTTTTGCATCTTGGATACCAGCTCAGCCACAATAGAATAGGGCACTGGATGGAGTCATGAGTCCCCCATTCCAGGCCCCAGCTCCCATACTACATATCTAGATAAAGTCTGCTAGGGAACCTATTGCCATGAAGAGAAGGACCTGGTCCTGGCAGGATTCATCACCTGTGACTAAAGAGCTCTTGGGACATGAGTAACCAGCAGTGATAACCAGGTAGTACATCATGGGCCTTGGGCTCTGAGATGTGCTGAACAAAGGTGTGACCCAGCACATTCCCAGGTATGGTGGCTATGGTGAAAGACTCCTTCTGTTTGAGAAAGCAGAGAGAAAAGTAAAGAGGACTTTGTCTTGCACTTTAGGTGCTGTACAAAAATCAGTAGCATTTCTATATGTCAACAGTCAAAGATCTGAAAAATAAGAGAAATAAAAAAGTAGGAATTAACCAAAGAAGTGAAAGTTCTCTACAGTGAAAACTGTAAAGCACTGATAAAAGAAATTGAAGAAGACAACAAAAAGAAAAAAATTCCATGTTCATGGGTTGGAAGAATCAATATTGTTAAAATGTCCATACTACCCAAAGTAATATACAGATTCAATGCAAACCCTATCAAAGTACCAGTGACAGTCTTCACAGAAATAGAAAAAACAACTTTAAAATTTATGTGGACTACAAAAGACTCAGAATAGCTAAAGCTATCCTAAGCAAAAAGAATGAAACTTGAGGAATCACATTACCTGACTTCAAATTATATTGCAGAGCTATAGTAACCCAAACAGCATAGTACGTACTGGCATAAAACAGACACATAGATAAAAGGAACAGAAAAGAGACCCAGAAAGAAATCCACACACCTGCAGTGAACCTATTTTTGACAAAGGTGCCAGGAACTTACACTGGGGAAAAGACAATCTCTTCAATAAATGGTGCTGGGAAAACTGGATATTCATATGCAAAAGAATGAAACTAGACCCCTGTCTCTCACCATATACAAAAATCAAATCAAAGTGATTTAAGGAATTAAGTCTAAGACCCCAAACTATGAAATGCCTACAAGAAAACCTTGAGGAAAATCTTCAGGACGTTGGTCTGGGCAAAAATTTCTTGAGCAATAACCCACAAGCACAGGCAACCAAAGTGAAAATGGACAAATGGGATTACATCAAGTTAAAAAGTTTCTGCACAGCAAAGAAAACAGTCAACAAAGTAAAGAGACAACCCACAGAATGGAAGAAAATATTTGCAAACTACCTATGTGACAAGGGACTAATAACCAGAATATATAAGGACCTTAAACAACTCTATACGAAAAAAACCCTAATCAGCTGATCTAAAAATGGGCAAAATATCTAAATAGACATTTTTCAAAAGAAGACATACAAATGGCAAACAGACATATGAAAAGGTGCTCAATATAACTGATCATCAAAGAAAAGCAAATTGAAACTACAATGAGATATAATCTCACCCCAGTTAAAGTGGCTTCTATCCAAAAGACAGGCAATAGCAAATGCGGGAGAGGATGTGGAGAAAAAGGAAATCCTGGTACACTGTTGGTGGGAATGTAAATTGGTATAACTACTATGGAGAACAGTCTGGAGGTTCCTCAAAAAGCTAAAAATAGAGCTACTATGTGATCCAGCAACCCCACTGCTGGGTATATACCCAAAAGAAGGGGAATCAGTATATTGAAGCAATATCTGCGCTCCCATATTTGTTGCAGCACTATTCACAATAGCCAAGATTTGGAAACAACCTAAGTGTCCATCAGGAAATGAATGATTGAAGAAAGTGTGGTATGAATATGCAATGGAGCAGTATTCAGCCATAAAAAAGGATGAGATCCTGTCATTTGCAAAAACATGGATGGAATTGAAGTTCATTATGTTATGTGAAATAAGCCAGGCACCGAAAGACAAACATTATATGTTCTCACTTATTTGTGTGATATAAACAATTGAACACATGGAGATAGAGTAGAAGGATGGTTACCAGAGGCTGGAAAGGGTAGTGGAGGTTGGGGGAAAGGTAGGGATGGTGAAAGGGTGCAAAAAATATTTAGAAAGAATGAATACTGCCTAGTATCTGATAGCCCAGCAGGGTGACTATAGTCAAAATAATTTAATTGTATATTTAAAAATAACTCAAAGAGTGTAATTGGATTGTTTGTAACACAAAGGATAAATGCTGGAAGGAATTGATACCCATTTTCCATGTGATTATTACACATTGCATGCCTGTATCAAAATATCTCATGTACCCCATAAATATATACACCTACTATGTACCCACAAAATTAAAAAATTTTTAAAAATGAGGAACAAACTTCTTTGATTTGTATTTTGTGTTGAATTGTGTCCCTCCAAAAGATATGTTGAAATCCTAATTTCCGGTAGCTCAGAATGTAACTTCATTTGGAAATAGGGGCTGATGTAATTAGTTAAGATGAGATCATGCTGGAGTAGGGTGAGTCCTTACTCCAGTATAATCAGCATACTTATAAGAAGACAATGTAAAGACATAGAGGAAGAGTACCATTTGATAAAAGAGGCAGAGAGTGGAGTTTTGCTGCTCCAAGTCAAGGAATGCCAAGGACTGCTGATGACATCAGAAGCTCAGAGAAAAACGTGGAACAGATTCTCCCTTAGAGCATTAGAGACAGCATGGTCTTGCTGACACCCTGATTTTTGGACTTCTTGCCTCCAGAACTGTGAGGCAATAAATATCTATTGTTTTAAGTAACCCAGTTTGTGGTAATTTTTTATGGCAGGCCTTGGAAGCTCATACAATCAGTATTTAATATTTAAGGGTCTAAGAACAAAGATAAGGAAATTCATACCTAGAGTTATAAAACAGCAGCATCACAAAAATCATATTTAGAGAATATTTCAAAATAGTCTTTTTCTTTACACAGATAATACATAGCTATTATTGGTAGAATTGAAGATAAGCAAAGCAAAAAAAAAGAAAGAAAGAGGAATAAAAGAAGAAACTAAAGATCACCACATTTTCTAAACCCAGGGATAATTACTGTTAAATTTTGTGGAATAGCCTGCTAGCATTTCTCTGCAAAATGGATAATTTTTTCCCCCAAATAGGATTATACTATACACATTGGCTTTGTAACAAGTTCTTATTTTTAACACTTCATCTTAAACATGCCATTATTTTTAACTCAGAAAAATCAATTATTTATGCTTCTAATTGAGATTCATTAAGTACTTTACAAAGTGCTTCCATAGCCATTATCTTATTTGATAATGAAGGGACATGAATGAAGATAGCTAGAGAAGAGTGGCATGTAGCTTGTTTGCACTCAGTTGGGGAATAAAGTTTTAGGGAATAAATATTTGTTCACTACTTGGGTTAAACTGAAGACTAAGAGATAGAATTTAATCTTTATTTACTATTATCTACTCCCTCCTTTATCCTAAAGCTTGAGAATTAGCTGGTGGGGAGCCCAGCATGATAGAAACATAGAAGATTGTGGAGTAAAAAGAATCCTGGCCAGGCATGGTGACTCACACCTGTAATTCCAGCACTTTGGGAGGCCAAGGCAAGCAGATCATGAGATCAGGAGATCGAGACCATCCTGGCCAACATGGTGAAACCCCATCTCTACTAAAAATACAAAAATTAGCTGGGCGTGGGGGTGTGTGCCTGTAATCCCAGCTACTCAGGAGGCTGAGGCAGGAGAATTGCTTGAACCAGGGAGTCTGAGGTTGTAGTGAGCTGAGATTGCACCACTGCACACCAGCCTGGTGACAGAGCAACTCTATCACAAAAAAAAAAAAAAAAAAAAAGAATCCTGATGCTCATTTATTACTTTACATTCAAATTATATGGCCATGAAAAATTGTGTAGAATGTTGTATATCCTCAACAAAATACTAGCAAATCAAATTCAACAGTACATTAAGAGAGTCATGTACTAGCAAATCAAATTAACAGTACATCACGGGAGTCATGTTGCAAGCATGGTTTAATTTACACAAATCAATAAATGTGACACACCACATAATAGAACAAAGGATTAAAATCATATGAACACTCAATAGATGCAGAAAAAGCATCTGACAGAATTCCACATCCTTTCATAATACAAACTCTTAACAAATTAA
>CAUYLG010051295.1:0-10711 GCA_963573385.1 Cacajao melanocephalus | reverse complement strand
GAACAGTGTGTATAATACCTACCCAGGTGGGCCCACCACAGACAGAAATTATCATCTAATAGTTATTTAAGTATTTGGATTTCTCTCTTTATCTCTGTCCCTCTCTTGTTTACTTGTCTATTCTTCTTATTAAAAAATTGTGTTATTAACTTCTTCCAATTAGGTAAAACTTCTTATGTATCACTGACCTTAATGCATGAATATCAGTCAAGTGCAGCATAATAATTAAATAAAGAGACACTAAAGACAGACTGCTCAAATCACAGCCCCATCACGTACTACTTGTGTGACATTCGGGAAGATATTTTTGGATTCCATACTGTCATTTATTGCTCTATAAATTGGAATGAATAATAGAACCAATCTCATGCATGCATGTAAAAATAAATGAATTAGTATTTGTAATGAGCAGCAAGAAATTTTCTGGCACTAGCATTGTGATTGATCTATCCCTGACTCTTGGAATCTCATAATATCAATTTCATTCATAGTTTCACATATATCAGAAAGTAGGAAATCTTTAGGCAAGGCATGATGGCTCACGCCTGTAATTCCAGTACTGTGGGAATCCAAAGCAGGCAGATTGCTTGAGCAGAAGAGTTCAAGACCAGTTTAGGCAACGTGGCAAAACTGCATCTCTGAAAAAACTTAAAAAATTAGCGGGCTTTGTGGATCATGCCTATAGTCCCAGCTATTTGGGAGGCTGAGGAGGATCACTTGAGCCTGGGAGGCAAAGTTGTAGTGAACTGAGATTCTGCCACTGAACTCCAGCCTGGGCAATAAAGCAAGGCCCTGTTTAAAAAAAAAAAAAAAAGTAAAGAAATAAAAGAGACATCTTTAAATGTGTCAGACCCCAAGTAGGTGCTCAATACATATTTAGTAAAGAAATGTACAAACAATAAAAATCCTAAGCTTGCCTAATCTTTGTCTGAGGAAGCTACAAGAATTGAGTAAAGTCACTTCTTCTGACTATAGAGTTAGCCATTCACAACTGGTTTCACATCTGAACACTTATTTCACAATGGTGGTCATCACAATGTGAAAGCTAGTGATTGGAATGGCAATAAGTAGCAGCAGGCCTGCAATTCATTCTTTCCCTTTCTATCAGAGAGGGTATGGTAATACCACAAGGGAAGGAAGGGAGAAAGAAAAGTAGGGAGAAAAGGAGAGAAATTGTGGAAGGGAGAGAAAACGTTCACATTGACCATCATGTCCAAGTGACCTTGCCCTACACCTTAATATTTTTATCCATTTATAGACCTGCAATTGGCCTGAGTAGACCAGTCCACTGAATTTTGCTTTACCAATAGATCTGGCCCAGGGTCTCTGAGAAAACACTTGATATTTCTGTCCACTCTGCTTACACAGATAACACTAAAAAGCAAATTCCACATTTATCTATTGAAATATGTATTACTCTTTTGTGATAATGTAAGAAAATACCCGAGACTGGGTAAAATCTATAGAAAAGAATTTTATTTCTCACAGTTCTGAAGGCTGGGAAGACCAAGATCAAGGCACTGGCAAGTTTAGTGTCAGGTGAGGGCTACACTCTCAACCTTGTTGCTGCATGCTTCAGAGGAGACACATGCTTTGTTCTCACATGGTGTAGGTGGAAGAGCAAAAGGGAATGAACTCATTTCCTTATGCTCTTTTATAAAGGGCTTAAGCCCTTCCATGAGGGCTTTGCTCCACATTTATAAGTTAATCACCTCCTAAAGACCCAATTTCTTAATACTGTCACATTGGCTATTAAGTTTCAACATATGGATTTTGGGAGACATTCAGGTCATATCAGGTTATGAATTTTCATAGGGCCAAAACCATTTTACAGAGAAGGACTTAAAACCCTGTTCAAAGCTCAATTCGAAGCAAAATCTCCATCTGCTGCAAGAATTATAGTTAAGTACAGATAAATGTGTTCCAAAAGATTAAGGGGACAGACATCCATCTCTCTGTTTTGATTTTCTTTTTGTATCTCATATAATATCTAAGCCCAGGCCTATCATTCCAGCCTGAGAAGGCTGAGTGAGTTGAATAAATCTACAACAGATATTAAGAAAATGTTTTCTTTCTCTCTTGAGCATGCATGTGAATAACACTGCATATGTTATTGTACATGTGCCCATGTATGTTGATTGCTGTGCTTTGAATCGACTCCTTTAGCTATTGGAATAGTACAATGCAGAATTTTAGTCTGAACATTAAAGGAACTCTTTGCTGTCTTTTGTTTGAAAGTTTATAAAGAAAAAAAAACACATCACTGTATAGAAGTTCTGTATTGGGCCTTGTGACCAAATCACCAATTAATGTAAAGGTTTACTTGACTCTATTTTCAATTATTTTCTATGCTTATGTATATATATATATATATGTGTGTGTGTGTGTGTGTGTGTCTACATATATATAAATTATATATGTATGTATATATATGTATGTGTGTATATGCGTGAATATGTGAATGTGTGTGTATATATGTATGTATGTTAATATAGGTATATATTCTATGTGTGTATATAGAAAATATATAAAGAAATGTGTATGTTTATACACATATATATACACACATACACACACAAACACACATTTCTTTTTTGCTTGGCAGGTAAAGTAGGAGAACTGGCTGGGTCTGAGCAGAATTTAAATATTTTTTTATCTTTGTACAAAATCCCACTGTCATATAAGACTTTCTTCATGGCATTTAAGCCTAACCCTTACATCCAGCAAAAGTAACTTCATAAAATTCCTTAAATATAAGCTTAAGTATCTTTTCTTGCCTCTTCTTGCACTACAGGAAGTTAGTCCTGTAGTTGAATTCATAGTATGTGTTCCCTTAAGCATTCAATCTTGTGCAAATAAAGCTTTACAGATGGCTATAGCATCAAATTCAAGGACAGCAGGAAAACACTGACAAACAAAGCAAACAGGCTAGATAGAACAGTAGAGAAAGGTTCACAAAATATGACATTAGTACCAGTGACTTTTTGTTTATCCATGCTAAGAAAAAGAATGCAGCAAGAGAGCTGGGGGTTTACCTATCTTCAAACCTTGCAAGTGTTTAACATTTTAATTCCCTTCAACACCAAGAAGTTTGAAAAACAGGGATGTCAAGTCTGACTTTGTACTTAATTATGATCAAACAGGGACATATTTTTGTTACATTAGTAGAAAAAAATATCCAGGTATGGATTTGGAATGATTAAAAACCAGATTAAGAAGACAGTCCCCAAAGCATTTCACTCGTATTAATATAAACAGATTTCCTTCTAAATCTCATGCTTCTATTTGACTTCTGTAGACTGGCTAAGTCTCCTGGGTTTCATCTCAATGAAGGTTTAATTTGTCTCATTTCTGCCTCTGTGGGATAATTTTTGATGGTTGTCTAGATTCTCTCTAAAACATCTATTTTAGAATAATAGGTCATATTTTCATTTGACACTTAAAGTGCCTATTTCCAATGAAAACAGTAGGAAATTTTTAATTCACTGTATTGTAAATTTGAGCTTAGAGAGTTCTGAGGGTTTATGTCAATTACCGAAGAAGAAAACATCAATAAATAACTAAGATTTTAATGCAAAGGAAATCCTCAAAATTTGATGAGCAGAGATGAAGAATTTGAACATAAAATCAGAAAACAAAGTATTTAATCTAGCAAATCTAAGATTGTTACCACTGCGCAGAAGAAGCAAAAGAATAATTTTCATTGCCCCATAGCTTGTATGTTGTTGTGCTTAATGAGAAATGTGAGTAACAAAAGAATGCCACTTTATAAACTGGAACAGAATTGATTTTCATTTATGAGTGCTCTCCTAGAAAGCACTAGGATTTGAAGGTAGATTCCACTGGGTTAATGTGAAAACAATTTGCATTGGCATTAAAACACTCTTCAAGGGGCAAATAAAACAAAATAAACATACTTCAGGTAAACATACAAAAGATAACTCTATAATACTGTACACAGTGCCTATATTTCAATGACATACATAGAATTCAAACATACTAAAAGCATTTTGAAAAATAATTTAAAAGTTTCATTTTTTTCTTCATTAGCCAATTTATTTCACTTTCATTACTAAAATTATTTATTACTATGCTTAAGCATCAAATGTTTATAAGGGTACCCTTAACAGATAGTGTTTTAGGTGCCCAGGTCCACATCTTCATAAATAAAAGTAGGTAGGCTATCTACTCTCTACTTTATAGCTGTGAGTCACAACAGTAACATAAAAACAAAAGAAAACAAAAAATACAAAAATCAACAGTAATCTAATTTGTGCCAACATATCTGGATAGTTGGCTTAGTTTGTCAGCTTGAAGTTCACTTTTATCCTGGTAGCAGAGTAAATGACCTACTGCTTACATGCATGGTAGCCAGAATCTTTCTGAGATATTCTAATTGTGAGCATGCTTTAATTAATTATATGGTTTGGTTGAGTCCCCACCCAAATCTCATCTTGAATTGTAGCTACCATAATTCCCACATGTGAGAGAGACCCAGTGAGAGACAATTGAATCATGGGGTGGTTTTCCTCATACTGTCTTCATGGTAGTGAATAAATCTCATGAGATATGATGGTTTTAGAGAGGGTTCTCCTATTCAATTGGTTCTCATGCTGTCCTGTCTGCCACTATGTAAAATGTGGCTTTGCTTTTCATTCACCTTCTGCCAAGATTGCAAGGCCCCTCTAGCCATATGGAACTGAGTCAACTAAACCTCTTTCCTTCATAAATTACCCAGTCTTCGGTATGTCTTTATCAGCAGTGTAAAAGAAGACTAATACAGTAAATTGGTACCAGGAATGGGGCATTGCTGTAAGATACCTGAAAATATAGAAGTGACTTTGGAACTGTGTAGTAGGCAGAGGTTGGAACGGTTTGGAGGACTCATATTTAAAAAGGAAAATGTGGAAAAGTTTGGAACTTCCTAGACACTTGTCAAATGTCTTTGACCAAACTGCTGATAGTGATATAGACAATGAAGTTCAGGCTGAGACGGCCTCAGGTGGAGACGATGAACTTGTTTGGACCTGGAGCAAAGGTGACTCTTGCAATGTTTTATAAAAGAGACTAGTGTCATTTTGCCCCTGCCCTAGAGATTTGTGGAACTTTTAACTTGAGAGAGATGATTTAGAGCATCTGGCAGAAGAAATTTCTAAGCAACAAAGCATTCAAGATGTGACACGGGTACTGTTAAAAGCATTCAGTTTTATGTATTCATAAAGATATGGTTTTGAATTGGAACTTATGCTTAAAAGGGAAGCAGAGCATAAAAGCTCAGAAAATTTGCAGCCTGATGAGGTAATAGAAAAGAAAAACCCATTTTCTGGGAAGAAATTCAAGCTGGCTGCAGAAATTTGCAAAAGTAACGAGAAGTCAATTGTTAATTGCGAAGACAATAGAAAAAATGTCTCCAGGGCATGTCAGAGGTCTTGATGGCAGCCCCTCCCATCACAAGTCAGGAGGCCTAGGAGGAAAAAATGGTTTCATGGACTGGGCCCAGGACCTTGCTACTTTGTGCAGTCTTGGAACTTGGTGTCCTGCATCCCAGTTGTATCTAAAAGGGGCCAACATGGAGCTCAGGTCATTGCTTCAGAGGGTGCAAGCCTCAAGCCTTGGTGGCTTACACATGGAGTTAGGCCTTCAGTTGCACAGAAGTCAAGAATTGAGGTTTTGGGAACATCCACCTAGATTTTAGAGGATTTATGAAAATGCATGGATGTCCAAGCAGAGGTGTGCTGGAGGGGTAGGACCCTCATGGAGAACCTCTGATAGTGCAGTGTAGAAGGGCAATGTGGAGTGTGAAACACCACACAACATCCCCACTGGGGCACAGCCTAGTGGAGCTGTCAGAAAATGGCCACCATCCTCCACACTCCAGAATGGTAGATCCACCAAGAGCTTGCACTGTGTGCCTGCAAGAGCCACAGACACAACACCAACACATGAAAGTAACCAGGGGGAGGGCTGTACCCTGCAAAGCCATAGGGGCAGAGCTGCCCAAGACCATGGGAACCCACTTCTTACATCAGGGTGACCTGGATGTGAGACCTGGAGTCAAAGGAGATCATTTCAAAGCTTTAAAGTTTGACTGCCCTGTTGAATTTTGGACTTGCCTGAGGCCTTTAGCCTCTTTGTTTTGGCCAATTTCTCCCATTTAAAATGGGTATTTTTACCTAATGTCTGTACTCCCATTGTATTTAGGAAAAAACTAATGTCATTTTGATTTTTAAGACTCATAGGCAGAAGGAATTTGACTTGTCTCAGATGAGACTTTGTGCTGAGGATTTTTTAATTAACACTGAAATGAGTTAAGTCCTTGGGGGACCGTTGGGAAGACATGATTGGTTTTGAAATGTGAGGACATGAGATTTGGGAGGGGCCGGGGGTAATGAAATGGTTTGCCTGTGCCCCCACCCAAATCTCATCTTGAATTATAGCTCCCATATTTCACCAGTGTTGTGGGAGGCACATGGTGGGAGATAATTGAATCATGGCGGCAGTTTTCCTCATAGTATTCTCATGGTAGTGAATGAGTCTCATGAGATCTGATGGTTTTATAAGGGGTTTCCCCTTTCACTTGGCTCTCATGCTGTCTTGCATGCCACGATGTGAGACATGACTTTGTTCCTCATTCACCTTCTGCCATGATTCTGAGATCTCTCCGGCCATGTGGAACTATGAGTCAATTACACTTCTTTTGTAAATTACCCAATTTCAGGTATGTCTTTATCAGCAATGTGAAAATGAACGAATACAAGTAATGATCGATTTTTTAACACATGAAAATGAACTGTTTTATAAGGTCTTAATGTCTGTTGTTATTCTAATTGCCTGAAAAGTAGAAAAATACCTGTGGCTTAGTCAAGGTCATATTGTCTGCATGACTTCTAAGACCTCATCGCCTCCGATCTCATTTTTGTGTTGATGAATTTCAAATATACTGGGAAAGTGATCTGGTCTGAAAATTCAGGAAACTTGACCAGCGTTCTAGTAGGTCTAGACTAAGAATGGTGGTCTAGTTTCCTGAATTTCCAGACTAGACCATGTCTAAATATTCTTTGGGCCCTTTTTTTTCAAGTCTAAACTCTAGATGAAGAATTGAAAATAGATGACATTAAACACTGGCATTTAATTTCAGGTACTTCTCTGTGTTTCTTTGCATGAAAATCCTTAAATTATTAACTTAGTTAATGCTACTTTGAGCACACCAATGTCAATCATAATGGTACATACTGGTATATTCAGACTAGGAAAAATTTAGAAAAGAGATGATAGGTTAGAAATTTAACTTTTATTTTAACATTCAATACATTTGTGTATATATAAATATGTAATTGACCTTATCATAGTCATAATTAGATTTGACTTTAAAATTATTTTATACTTGGTATTTAGTAGACAGCAACTTGATTTTTGCCTTGTTTAAGAATAAAAGTGCTTTTTCTCCTTGTATTACACATTTGAAAACTTTATATTATCTTTCCAGACTTTGATGATATAGTTTGTATCATTGGCCCTAATGTGAAATTACTGAAGTCTCACTTCAACAACCTGCCTTTCTCAGTCCTCTCCTAGCCTACCTCTCCATTCCAAATAACTAACACTATGAAGTGATGCATATGTTTTCATTTTTTTGATATAGCAACTTCCAAAGAAAAACCTTATATTTTACATATTAATATACAATCATTTTCCAGTACTCCTTGCCTAGAAAGCAATGGTTGAAAAAAATAAGGTTATGTAAAACAAAATTGTTATGTTCAATGGATAGGTAAGACGTAAAATGGTTTTTTTTTTCCCCCAAAATTTGATAAACTCAATCTTTGGGAAAATCACCAACAAGATCATATGGATGATAACAATAACAGTACACGTAGTTTCTTATTAGTGGGCGTTAGCTTTCAGAAAACAAAATTAGCTTTGTAAGTGTACATTATTTGTATTACTGTCTACCAACCATTATTTCCAGTAAAAAGATGAAGTAGTTACTCTATTTCACCCAAGATCAACTGACTCAGAAAGAATACATTTTATAGTTATTACTATTTACAGAGAGTTTTATAAATGTTAAGATTCTAAAGAAGACTTAAGCTTATTGAGCTCATGTTCTCATTTTAACATGTGTGTGATTATGTTAAGCTCTATTGAAAGTCATCCTCTGAGTAAGGTTACTGAGGGGAAGGTGAGAGCCAAAACTTTATCAATAACTCTAAACTGACTTTCATAGGTAGTTTGTTTTCAGAAAGCATACACAAGGCATACTGCTGATTTATTCTTCAATTTTGTTGAGCCTTAAATCTGCATGGAGAGCATGATCAGTGTTCTGAATGTCTGTTGACAGATACTCGTAAAGAAAGGAAAGTCACTCAGCATGCTGCCTAAACTCTCAGACTGTATTAATGTTGTCATGTCATATTTCCTTCCTGGCATATCATGATGATACTTAAATCTCTCTTTTATGCTTCCATATATTCATACAATTTATTTCAAAGTTCCCCTGCATGAAGGAATTTGTAACTGCACACAAAAATATGAGAGAGCTGTAAATACATTTGAAATATGGTTTTAAGAATTATGTCTGATCCTGTTAAATTCTCTGATATATGTATGTAAGTCTATTTAGAAATAAAAAAAATTATGTTTTATATAATGTGTTAATCAAATTAGGGAAATTTTTTAAAATAAGAAAATGTTTCAAAATGAAATCAAATTGTGCTGGATAATGGCCAAAATGAAATCAAATATGCTGGATAATCTTATCACTTAAGCTTGAGGAGATTTTGATATAATTATTTATACTCTAATTATTCAGGTTGTTCTGCAGTAAGCAAGTCTATGCAAACTTACTCCCAAAGTTCAGGGAAACTGAAAGACCAAAGAAATAGACTGTCTAAACCAATTTTTCAGAATGAAATATTTAATAGGAACTAGAGTCATGTCTGTGTCTCAGGCAGCTGTGAGACAAGACAATGGATCCCTGTGCCATTATCCTGCAGACCCAGGTTTTATATACCACAGGGAAGAAATGTGTAGGATAACTGAAGTTGATCTCTCTGGGAAAAGCAAGAATGCTATGTGAATCTGCCCAAAGGCAGGATTTATGGTCATGGTTGTTTTGACCTAAGGGTAGGATTTATGGTAAGTACACAAGGAAAAGTGATAAAATAGAAATCTTAGAGGCATTTCCGGAACTGGAGTTAGTCTGAAGCCAACATGGCAGATTTGCATCCAAGATGAAGTTGCCTTTAGCCTCCACATAAGCACACACTACTGGACTCTAAGTGCTTAAATGAAGTGACTATTTTCATTTTAGTATAGATTTAATAGCAACTATAGTAGCAACAGAACTTCATGAATATTGTTAACAAATGATTTTGGTAGCTCAGATAAGAATTATTACATTGTTGTTTATATTTTTCACAGAAGTGCTTTTCAAATTCTTTTGAAAATTTAGTTTTACAGGGGTTTGTAGTTTCAATAATTACACACACACACACAAAGAAGTCAAACAATAAGAAATTTTTCATCTTGCTATGAAGATTTTAACTGCCATAGATTTTTGTTCTTCATTATTATTAAGTCTATAATTTTATGACTTTTAATAAATGTCTAGACCCATGTAATCACCACCCCAATGAAGAAATGGGACATTTTTTTGTCACCAGAAAGTTCCCTTTGCAGTCAGTCCTACTTCCTTCCTCCACATCACACAAGTGATCTGATATCTATCATTATAGATTAGCTTTATTTTTTCTGAAGTTTAAAGAAATTTATCATACAGTTTGCATCTAGCTTCTTTTGTTCAATATAATGTCTCTGAAATTCAATCATATTGTTTTCTGTATCTGTAGTTAGTTCATTTTCATTGCTGACTATTACTCCATTGTTTAAATTTACCACAATTTGTTTAGCCAGTCACCTGTTGACAGACAGCGTAATTGTTTCCAATTCTTTTGTCTGTGTGTGTGTGTGGTTTCTATTCTTTATTTACTCATCCATTCAACAAATGTTGTTTGTTTTTTTGTTTTTTAATTTATTTATTTTACTTTAGGTACATACTGTATCTGGCATTTCTCTCCATGTTATCCCTCCCCACCCTCCCCTCCCTTCCCACCCCCTGCTGTCTGTCCCCTATCCCCCACAACTGCCCCCAAGGTGTGATGCTCCTCTCTCTGAGTCCACTTGTTCTCATTGTTCAACACCCACCTATGAGTGAGGACATGCAGTGTTTGGCTTTCTGTTCTTGTGTCAGTTTGCTGAGAATGATGGTTTCAAGATTCATCCAAGTCCCTAAAAAGGACACAAACTCATTGTTTTGTATGGCTGCATAGTATTCCATGGTGTATATGTGCCACATTTTCTTTGTCCAGTCTATCATTGATGGGCATCTGGGTTGGTTCCAGGTCTTCGCTATTGTACACAGGGCTGCAATGAACATATGTGTGCATCTGTCTTTATAGTAGAAAGATTTATAGTTCTTTGGGTATATACACAGTAAGGGGATTGCTGGATCAAATGGAATTTCTATTTCTAGATCCTTGAGGAATCGCCACCCTGTCTTCCACAATGGTTGAACTAATTTACACTCCCACCAACTGTGTAAGAGTGTTCCTTTTTCTCCACATCCTCTCCAGCATCTGTTGTCTCCAGATTTTTTAATGATCGCCATTCTAACTGGCATGAGATGGTATCTCAGTGTGGTTTTGATTTG
>CAUYLG010051293.1:0-15183 GCA_963573385.1 Cacajao melanocephalus | reverse complement strand
TTCAGGGATGCCCTGCCCAGTGAGGAGGCAGCCTAGTCACAGTCTGCCAGCAGAGGTGTTGCTGAGCTGCCATGGGCTCCGCCCAGCTGCCGTGTGAACTTCCGTGCAGTCCTGTTTATAGGGGTATAGTTAGAACTGCCTCGGTAGTGGAGGATGCCCTTCCTCCGCAGAGCTGGACCATCCTGGGTTCAGCTGTGCTTGCTGTTAAACTCTCAGTCCAGAGTGCTTCTGATTGCTGGTCTGTGTAGGGGTGGGTCCGGCCAAGCCAGATCACCTGGCTCCCTGTTTCAGTCCCCGTTTTTTTCCAGTTGAATGGGCGACTCTGTCACCCAGGTGTTCCAGTCACCAGTTGAAATGGCGCCCGGTGATTTTTCGCCTGGGAATCTCCTGGCCTGGCTCCCTGTTTCGGTCCTCTTTTTTTCAGTTGAATGAGCAACTCTGTCTCCTAGGTGTTCCAGTTGCCAGTTGAAAAGGCGCCTGGATTTGTGTGAGTTTTTGTGTGGAGACCCACTGCGCTGGCTGAAACAGCCGTGCTGGGGACTCGTGGCGCTTTTCCGCGCTGGAATCTCCTGGTCTGTGGGCTATAAAAATTTGTTTGGAAATGCAGTGACCACTCACCCTCTGTTTTCTCGCTGGGAGCGGCAATCCAGAGCTATTCCTTCGGCCACATTGGATCCCTCCTTGTGTCTGACTTTAAGATGATGAACATGGATATGTAGTTATGCATTTGGGCCTGGATTTTTTTTTTCTAATTGTTCTTTTCACTGAGCTTTCCCAAGAATCCCCCAGAATTAAAAAAAAATTACTGTCTCCTCTCCCTGGCAAATACAATGGTTGGGAATAGATTTACCAAACCATTACTCTCCATTTTGTCTGCCTGCAAACGGATTTTCCAATCCATAGGCTCACCACGTAGAGCAGGAGGAAAACCCACAGAGCTGGGATCTTCACACTCTGGAGAAAAGGAGAGTGTGAGAGGCTGCTCAGTGGTTGGGGTGGAGTCGAGTGTGCCAGGTGCTAATCTGGAGAAAAGCCAAGACCTGGGACGAGCTGGAGTGGCAGGTCCTGGAGGATGAGAAGGTGGCAGGAGTGCACTGGGGATACAGGGAAACCAAGATTTTTCTGGGAATTCTCAGAGAGTCCTGGATCCATGAAAAACTCTGCACCTGCTATTGAAACTGCCAAGTGTACTGGATTGTGGCTGAGCAGCTGTGAGAGTGTGGCTTCCTGTGGACCTTGGAGCAGTGTTGATATTGGTTTAAAAACCTCCAGACCAACTACTGCAAAGCCAAGAGCACCTACACGCCGGGTATCTCCCGGGTGCCTCCATGATGAGGTGGATTGCCTGATGAGTCCCTGGGCACTTGCGAACACCTTTGATGCCTTAGAGGTGGAAAGAGGCCTTCTTTGGGTTCGAGGGGATGCCAAAGGGAACCAAAGCACAGCACTAGAAGATGTGGCGGGATGGTCATGAAATAGTGGAGGGGTCTCGAGAGGAACCGTGGAGCCTTGGTCTCCAGGCCTTGCAGCGGGGAATCCCAATGGCAACACTCTCCCACAGTGGACCTCAGAGCAGTGGGAGCAATGCAGTCCTGTGGGAAGCATTCAGGCTAAGAATCCGGAGACGCGATTATTGTCCTGGCTCTGCTATGACTAATTTGGGTCTGGAATGGCCTCATCAGGGGAAAAATTGGTGACACCTTTAAGGGAATACTGTTTATATTCTGTCCTTAAATATTGCTTGACTCAACCCTCAACTGAACCAGTAGTCCAGGGTGGCTCACAAAGACCACCCTGAGCTGTTCCTCTGCTCTACGGCCAGGGAGTCTCCCTTCCTGCCTTTAGTTACAACATTATAGGAACAGAGGAGAGAAACGTAGGAGTTAGTGTCCCATAGAGGTGAACCCTGCGTAGATTATATACAACAGTCTGCCACTTAAAAGGCTTGTTGTTCTTGGGCAGCTTCTTTAAACACCCTTAGCCTCCCATTTTCTCATCTGGACACTGGACACTGTGACGGTTTCTACCTCCCTGGGCTGTTACGAGGATCCTCACACAGTATTAGCACTCGGCAAATGTTACTTTTCATTATGACCATCATTATAATTACTATGAAAATAGAAAGTACACTGTCCTATACTCTCAAAGGAGTAATCCATATGGGAGAGAAGCCCTACAAATGTGGAGTGCGCTGGAAGAGCTTCACCCAGAGCTCAAGCCTCATTACACGCCAGAGAATCCAGACAGGGGAGAAACCTCGTAAGTGTAGTGTGGAAGAAGTTTCATCAGTAGTTCACGCCTCAGTGCACTCTGGTGAACACACGCTGGTGCGAAACCTTTCCAGTGCCCAGTGTGGGAAAAAGTTCAGTAAGAGCTCCACCCTCACCAGCCATCAAAGAATCCACACAGGAGAGAAACCCTGTGTGTCTGGAATGTGGGAAAGGTTTCAGTGACTGCTCAAACCTCATTACCCACCAGCGAATTCACACTGGAGAGAGACCCTATAAATGCAGGCAATGTGGGAAAAGCTTTAATCAGCGCTCAAGTCTCATTATACACCAGTGAGTTACACAGGAGAAAACCCCTGGCCAGACACCATGGCTCACACCTGTAATCCCAGCACTTTGGGAGGCTGAGGCAGGAGAATCGCTTGAACCAGGGAGTCGGAGGTTGTAGCGAGCCGAAATTGCACCACTCCACTACCGCCTGGCGACAGAGTGAGCCTCTGTCTCAAAAAAAAAAAACAAAAACAAAAACCCTATGAATGTAGTGAATGTGGGAGGCAGTTCAACAGTAGTTCACATTTTATTGCACATCAGAGAAGCCATGTGGGAGAGAGATTCTAAATGTTCCCTAAATATAGGAGAAATGTTTTTAAAGCATCGAGGCTGAAAACACTAGGGAATCCATCCCAAGAAAGGGTTTGTCTTGCCCTTGATTCTCTACCAGATCACCCACATAAGAGAGAGAATTAAGCTTCTAGTCCGACAGACTTCGTTTCTCTCACTAAATGCTCACTTGGCTTATGAAATAGCACTCAGGGCTTTCTTGTTCATGCTGCTGAGATGGAAGTCAGTTTCCAGAGACTTCAGAGACGACTTCTGAATTCGACTGTGTCCCCATCTCAGGGTGTCTTCACTGTGATTCTGTGCCTTAATTTTCAGTTTGACAATGGAGTGAGACCCTCCCTCAAGGACAGAGGTGGCTGCTCTATTGCACGGATGACATTAACGATGTTTGAGTCAGCTGTGGGCTGTTTCTTCTAAGCACCTGGCAGCTAGACAAGGGTTTACTAACTAAATAACATTATAAAGGTCTTCCATTGTTCTCTCTGTGAGAGGATTGGGGCTCAGAACATGTCTACATTGCCCCAAATTCCTTTTAGGATTGACTTGGCATCACTTGACAGGAAAGCATTCTATATTCTTATTATATCCTTTGGAGGAGGGGAAAGGAGAAAAGTTCAACGCTAAAGGTTGGCTTTTTAACGCTAACTTACTCCTCAACTTATTGGGTTGAACCATAAGATTGCTGTCTTTGGTCTACAAAACCAGCAATTTTACAATTCAACCTAAACAGAATTTGTGTAGCAGAATTGCTCTAAATGCCAAACACAGCTTGCAGTACAGCCTTATAGCTCAGACTGTATCCTAAAAATGTGAGACTGGATCTAGGCTCTGGGAGCCTGGATAATGAAGTACGTAAAGCCTTTTCTGTATGTGTCCAGAGCAATAACTAAGAACCATGACATTAAGAAGTCTCCTAGGCTGGGGGCGGTGGCTCATGTCTGTAATCCCAGCACTTTGGGAGGCCATGGCGGGTAGATCATGAGGTCAGGAGAGCTAGACCATCCTGACCAACATGGTGAAACCCCGTCTCTACTAAAAATACAAAATTAGCTGGGCATGGTGTCGTGTGCCTGTAATCCCAGCCACTCAGGAGGCTGAGGCAGGAGAATGGCTTGAACCTGGGAGGGGAGGTTGCAGTGAGCCAAGATCACGCCACCATACTCCAGCCTGGTGACAGTGAGACTGCTCAAAAAAAAAAAAAAAGTCTCCTAGTTGGAGAGCTTATCTCTTTATCACCTTCCTCTAACAAGCCCACTAGTTCCTGTCTATGCTCAGATATCCTCAGGGCTGGGGTCTTCAGATCCTCGGGGAGAGGCTGTGTGTTGGCCAGTGGGTTCCCTCTCTGTAAGAGCAGAACAGAAACCCTGGAAGGACACATGTACAGAACAAATGGGATTTAGGAATAAATGGAACACAGTTTCTGCCTCTGAAAATGGTTCCTTTTGTGTGTTTGACTTCAAATATTTTTGTACAACTTTCTAAAATTATAAAACAAAGCACAATCTACATATCAGTGTACTAATTCATGAAATATGATTAAGTCATGAGTTTTTAACTTACCCGAGTATCTGTCAAAAGTCACTGATGGGCTGTGGACTTTGTATGTTGTTGCCATTATTCAAGACATTCTTTTTTTACGAATTATCGTCAACCACCTTATGAAGCCTCTCATTTATGTATTTCTGGCATGTTGCTTGTGTTGCACACGGACTAAATACATGCTGACAGAATGAACAACTTGTTTAACCTGATCATCTGTTTTGTGTGTGTGTATGTGACAGGGTCTTACTCTGCTCCCCAGGCTGGAGTACAGTGGCATGATCACAGCTCACTCAAACTCCTCCTGCCAGGCTCAGGCAGTCCTCCCTCAGTCTCCTGAGTAGCTGGGACTACAGGCTGCACCACCACACCCAGCTAATTTTTGTATTTTCGTTACAGATAGGGTTTCACCATGTTGCTCAGGCTGGTCTTGAACTCCTGGACTCAAGTGATCCACCCGTCTTGGCTGCCTGCATCACTGGGATTATAGGTATGAGCTACCATGCCCAGCCAGTTTTTTTTAATGAGATGGGATATTGTTGTCCACGCTGGTCTCAAACTCCTGGGTTCAAGCAATCTGCCCACCTCAGCCTCCCAAAAAGTGCTGGGATTACAGGCATGAGCCACCATCTCCAGCACACTTTAATATTCACTGTGGGCCCTTAATAGGAAATGTTTGTAGGGCCACCAAAAGCAAATGTCCCTTGAATTAATCACCTGGGGGACAGGTCTGGGGTACACCTGTGTCCCCATAAGAACCACTCAAGAGGAGCAGAAATCTTGTTTTAGTTGCTATTTCCTTAATTGCTACTAGGGCTGGGATTTTTTTTCTTATTGGCCCCTATACATTTTTTCTTCTGTAAAAAAGTTCACAAAGAATGTTTTTATTTGTTAGCTCTTCTGATTCTCCCTATGATACTGTGAAGAACACAGGGACAAACACTGCCATTTTACACTCCCAGATCTAACAGTAGCTACCAAATAAGAATTCATGCTATGCATTTCTTCGAACCTTCACAATAACACTGCAAGGTGGTTCTTACTGTCCTCATTTTGCAGCTAAGAAAACTGAGGCTAAGCGATGCTGGCTGACTTGCCCAAGGCCACGCAGCTGGTAACAGGGACTGGCGGTCACTTGAGTCCTCCATCAGTACTGGTGCTACTACAGCAGCTCCTCCCCTTTCTAGAGGCCTGGATGGAAAGATGCTGGTGTCAGCAAGAGGCACGAAGGTCCACCCAGTCCCAGACATGCAGAGAAGCATCATTTGTTGCTGATAACAAAGTCCTTGGTCTGCATGGGTGCCAGGTGTGGGTGGTGACCAGAGGAGCAGCGTCCGTCCTGCTTCCATCTAGGAAGATGTGACCTCTGTGAGTGAAGAGAGGTTCTACTTGGCTCCCTGTTCCATCCCAAGATGTGGTGTCATAGACCTGGACTGTGCCATCAAAACCTGCGAATACAGAAAAGAGAGGTTTGACAATGAATCCCTAAAATACTTTTATTTTAAAATATTTTTTTCTTTCTTTCTTAATACAGATGGGGTTTTGCTGTGTTGACCAGGCTGGGCTCGACTCCTGGCCTCAAGCCATCCTTCCATCTCAGCCTCCCAAAGTGCTGGGATTACAGGTACAGCCACTGCACCCAGCCCCTAAAATACTTTTTATAATTTATTTGATGGTACCAAAACAGGCTATTGGATGAGGAATCAAGGCACTTAAAGGCTAATCACGGGCAAGTAGCAGCTGCCCTCAGTGCTGGCAGCTGTTGACTCCCCGTGGCATGTGACTATAAGCACCCGTTGTGCACCTGTTATGCGCAAGGCTCAAAGGCTAATTCTGGACAAGTATTAGCTCTTTTAATCCTCAGAACTGTATGACGTAGATACTCTTATTTTCTCCAGGAAACTGAGCCTTAAGAGACTTCTTCAAACCTTTTCAAGTTGCCCTAGATTCCAGTCCCCTACCTCTGGGTCCCTCTCAGCAGATGGCCTTGTTTCCGACTTGATGGGGAAACAGAAGCCTTTGGAGGGGAATATTCTCATGCCCCTGCATGATCTAGCTGCACACACACTTATTCTCGTTTTTTTTAACCCCCACCTGCCACGACGGATCTTTCCTGTTGGCTTTTCGATACCCCCAAGCACCTAGATGCCACCAGACTAGACCCAGGGGCCTGCTGACCTAGCTGGCTTGCTACATTTCAAAAGGCAGGTAGGCTGAGAAGTACCCTTAAGGTCCTGTCCCCTCTTCTGACATAGCCCATGGCTGTCCCAGTGTGTTATCTGCAGGCCCCTCCTGGGACCTGAATTCCTGCTAGGCTAGGAAAGGCCTGCTGCCAGTGTGTGGAAGTTAGTAGGCAGGGTGGGGAAAGGCCTGCCACGGAGAACCTGGTGAGTTAATTTAGAATTTCTCTGTGAGCCACTTTAGCTTCTGGAGCCAGGTTTCTCATGGTGCTGCAGGCTCCTTCCTGAGCACCTTACAGTCCCCTGGAAGAAAGAGATCAGATAACAGACACGAAATCCTGCTCAGCAGTACCTGAGATGGCCAAGCAGTTCTTCAGGCCTGGGGCCCAAGTCACTCGCAGCAGCTCTGGGTCAGGGCTAGGTATGGATACCGGGCACTGGACTGAGCTCACAGGATGGCAGAGATCCCGAGGGTCAAGAAGACAGAGCCGCCCATCTGAGCCAAGGCTGGCAATGCTGGGCCCAGGGCCCTGGCGCCTGTTCCCAACTTCGGCACACCATCTCTCTCCAGAACCAGGTCCGGGGCTGCAATTCTCCAATGGCACCCACTTCTGGCGGGTGTCGAGAAGCCCTAGCCGGCCCGAAGCACAGCAGAAGGCAAAGGTGTCTGCATCTAAGACCTGCAGGCTACTCAGCTCCTCACTGTCACTGACATCTGGAAGACCAAGAGCAAAGGAGACAAGTGGCTGGAGGCACATGGGTCTGGCAATTTGGCAGGGCTGGCTGGTCACAAGTCCCTTCCCACCAGTCCCAGGCAAAATCACATCTGCCTTCCCACTCATCTCACCATTGTCTGCTCAGCTGGTTGGGTGCTGGTCCCTGGGACTGCCTAATCCTGCCCCAGCATGGGAGCCCTTTGAGGCCAGGGCTCACCTCTTATTCACCGTGCTTCCCCAACACCTGCACAGAGGGTTGACCTCAGTTTCCACAGTGCAGCCAGCAAGGGGCGAAATACTGTGGTACCTGTGGTGTACGTGGTCTTCCCAGACTCCAGATCCGTGACCTGCAGACTGCGGAGCCTCGCCCCGTGGAGGACTCCAGGTGCCATTGAGGAGAAGATCGCCACCCTAGGCCAGAGACTCTCCTCTTTCTCATGCACAGCAATGGAGTTAACAGCTTTAATGACATCTGGGAGAAAAGGAAAAGAGGCCAAAACCTAGACTTTTAATGAAGGTTTGAAACATGACAGGCCAGCCAGCTGTCTTCCGCTGTACATTTAGAAGGTCAAGGAAGAAAAGGGAGCTGCCAGTTGGCAAGAGGTGATGTTGAGACATAACCACTCTGGCTTATGTTTACATTTTTGAAACCATGAGAAACATTTCAATTTCTTTATTATTTGTCTTATAAACTGTTTTTTTGCAAATGGAAGCTAATGCCATCTCAAAACCCAAAAAACAGTTCTAGCTTTTTATAGTTTTGTGGCGAACGAGGTAGAAGCAAAGAAAAGGAAAGAAGATGCTGCTGACGTCATTTATACCTTCAGTGACCAGTAACAGGTACAGAATTCATGAACTGATATTATCTCTTCAAAAACATGTTCCATGACCTCAGTGACTTGCTAAAGCCTAGAAACAGAGGTTACACCACAGATGCCATCGTCTTCAAATGTAAGTAAGTTGGACAGGAAAGTAAGTCCATATCTTTTTGACACTGAATGGAACATCCTTGGCTTTGAGTCAAGTTTTAGTTCTTTTGTTTGTTTGAGGCAGAGTCTTGCTCTGTCGCCCATGCTGGAGTGCAGTGGCACAATCTTGGCTCACTGTAGCCTCTGCCTCTCAGGTTCAAACAATTCTCCTGCCTCAGCCTCCTGAGTAGCTGGAATTACAGATGTGCACCCTCATGCCCAGCTAATTTTTTTTTGTATTTTTAGTAGAGATGGGGTTTCACCATGTTGCCCAGGCTGGGCTTAAACTCCTGACTTCAGACGGCCCGCCTGCCTCAGCCTCCCAAAGTGCTGGGATTACAGGTATGAGTCACTGTGACTGGCCAAGTTTTAGTTTTTATTTGGTTGTCTCCGCCCGCTTGGTTAGTAGGCAGGTTCTCGTCTCTGTATTCTACATCTGAAGCTTCTCTTAACAGATACCATTTATAACAGTTCACAACAAGTTGTTTGAAGCTGCTTAAAAGTGAAATTCGTATCTTCACCTATATATTTTCTTGCTTTAAAAGGGAACTTATTTGGTTTTCACATTCTTGGAAGAAAATAGCAATCTATGTATTTCTTCAATTCTAAAGGAGAGGTGCAATTCAGATGGGGGAAGCAGTGGAGGAGAATGTTCATCAAGCAGGTGTGTGGTAGCAAGTTCCCTCAAGACGGTTCCCACCTAAGGAGTGCAGAGGCACGTGTCAGGGCTGGACTAGAATGCAGAGGACCCTCGAGTACTGCTGTCCAAAGCCCATGGGACTCGGGGGTACTTAGTCCATGGCTTAATTGCTCCTGTCAAGGGAGCTGCAAAGGTTCAGTGTAGACACAACAGCTGACCCGCAGGACCAGAGAATGTCTCTTCAGGAGTGCCAATGAGGCTGCAATTCACACCAGTCCAGCAAAGCCTGCCTGACTCTCCTGGGCCACACACAAGTGGCTCCTTCCCTTTCCACAGACTCTGGGGATAGTGGAACAGATTCTCCTGGAGCTGCTGATTGAGCCAGAGATGGTTCCTCCCTAATGGTAGGAAGAAGACCTATTTCAAAGAAAGATTCTGAAGAAAACAGACTGGAGGGCCTCCTGCTGGTAGAGTTACTCTGATCACAGCAGGAAAGAAGCCAGATCTCCCTCTTCTCTAGTCAGTGACCAGATGCCCGCCCCTTGGAAATCCACACCACATTCACCAACCAACCCCAAACTGAAAAGACAAATGACTGACTGACTACAAAATCAAAGTGAAAGACACAGCAAGGCGCCCCAAAAACCTGAAGATAAAGAAAGTTGTCTCTGAAAAAAAATTTTTTTTGAAACGGAATTTCGCTCTTGTTGCCCAGGCTAGAGTGCAATGGCACTGTCTGTCTCGGCTCACTGCAACCTCTGCCTCCCGGGTTCAAGCGATTCTCTGGCCTCAGCCTCCTGAGTAGCTGGGATTACAGGCGCCTACCACCACGCCTAGCTGATTTTTCTGTTTTTAGTAGAGACAGGTTTCACCATATTCGTCAGGCTGGTCTTGAACTCCTGCCCTCGTGATCCACCCACCTCACCCTCCCAAAGTGCTGGGATTACAGGCGTGAGCCACTTTACATGGCCTTTTTTTTTTTTTTTTTTGAGACGGAGTCTCGCTGTTGCCAGGCTGGAGTGCAGTGGCGCAATCTCACCTCACTACAACCCTCTGCCTCCCAGGTTCAGGCAATTCCCCTGCCTCAGCCTCCTGAGTAGCTGAGACTACAGGCGCGCATCACCATGCCCAGCTAATTTTTGTATTTTTAGTAGAGACATGGTTTCACCATATTGGCCAGGATGGTCTCAAACTTCTGACCTCAGGTGATCTGCACACTTCAGCCTCCCAAAGTGCTGGGATTACAGGCGTGTGCCACCACGGTGGCCTCAACATTCTTAATCATTAGGAAAATGCAAATGAAAGCCTCAATAATAATATATAATTACACATCTATTAAAATGGCTTTATTTCAAAAAGACAGATAACAAATATTGGTGAGGACATGGAAAAATGGGAACCCTTACACATTGCTGGTGGGAATATAAATGAAACTATTTTTTTGCTGAGAGCAGTGGCTCTGCCTGTAATCCCAACACTTTGGGAGACTGAGGCAGGCAGATCACAAGGTCAGAAGATCAAGACCATCCTGGCCAACAAGGTGAAATCCCGTTGCTACTAAAAATACAAAAATTAGCTGAGTGTGGTGGTGTGCGCCTGTTAATCCCAGCTACTTGGGAGGCGAAGGCAGGAGAATCACTTGAAGCTGGGAGGCGGAGATATTGCAGTGAGCTGAGATTTAGCCACCACTGAGTGAGACTCCATCATAAAGTAAAATCAAATAAAGTTTTAAAAAATAAACCCATTTTGGAAAAGTGTAAAAGTGTCCCCAAAAATTAAAACATAAATTTACCTTAAGACCCAGCAATGCTGGGCACAGTGACTCAAGCCTGTAATCCCAGCATTTTGGGAGGCAGGCGGATCACCTGAGGTCAGGAGTTCAAGACCAGCCTGGCCAACACAGTAAAACCCTGTCTTTCCAAAAATACAAAAAAAACTAGCCAGGCATGATGGCGGGTGACTGTAACCCCAGCTACTTGGGAGGCTGAGCGGGGAGAATCGCCTGAACTTGGGAGGTGGAGGCTGCAGTGAGCTGAGATCGTGCCGTTGCACTCCAGCCCGGGCAACAGAGCGAAACTCAATCTCCAAAAAAAAAATAAACAAAACACCCAACAATTCCATTTCTGGTTGTCTATCCAAAATAAATGAAATCATATGTCCACACAAAGACTTGTGCATTAATGTTCTTAGCGGTCAAAATAGCCTAAAACTGGATCCACCAACTAGTGAATGGATAGACAAAATGTGGTGCATTCACACACACAATGGAATACTATCCAGCCATAAACAGGAACAAACTACAGGCTCACGCTATAACACGAACAGACTACAGAAGTCTGCTAAGCTGCTATGCTAAGTTCAAAGAGCCAGACGCAGAGACATGTTGTATGTATGATGCCAGTGATACGACATGTCCGGAGAAGGCAAATCTATTCAAGAGACAGGAAGTAGATTTGTGGTGGCCTGGGGCAGGGTGTGGGAATGGGATGAATGGCACAATGGATCTCACTGGGGTGAGGAAAAGGTTTGAAAACTGATCTCTAGTGACGCCTGCACAACTTGTTAAATTCACTAAAAAGGTCACTGAATTGTACGCTTTTTTTTTGAAATGGGTGAATTATGTGATAAATAAAACATATCTCAATAAAATTATGGAAAAAAACCCCCACAATTACAAATAAGTGAAACAAATGATCAGAAGTGACAGCACAGGACAAGTGACAAAACAACTAGGAAAGCCCACGGTGACCACAGAGAGCAAATGAGCACAAGAACTGCCCCTCTGTGGCAGTGCAGCCTGGTGGGAAGCCAACAGCTGCTGGGCAATTTCTGGGAAGCTTCCAAGTGAGGCAGCATGGGGACAGAGGGCCACACAACCAAAAGGGCAGTTCCACGAGCAGCTGCCTGTGCCTCTGAGACTCACTTCTATGGTGGCCAAGGAAGCTCTAACTGAAGGAGGGACAGAAGCGGCTGGATTAAGCTAGAGGGTTGCATGCTCTGGTGTCTGCCTGACAGGGGACCCGCAGACCTACAGCTGGAGGGAACACTATTCCCCATGGGGGAACTTCCCCACACTCTCAGAAGGGACAGGATGAACACGGCCTGCTCCTCTCTCCTCTCCCATTGGAAGCTGAGTGATTCTCTGAGTGGGGGACTTGCCAGCCCAGCCTCTTGCTCACTCACTGTTTTTCTTCCTGGGGACTAGCACGCCTGCAAAGAGGTGACCAAGGAGGTGAGCTAACCTGAGTGGCCTTAGCTCTGTCCTTGCCCCTGCCCCTGCCCCTGCCCAGGGAGAATGGTTCTGTGGGTGAAGTCAATTCCAGGAGCAGGTTACAGGGAGCTCCATTTAGGGCTTGGATGCCATGCTGTGGTTGCTAATTCACCTTGTCTGCATTAAAGTAGATACTGCATTTAAATTCCCACCTGGCTCTGAGTCTACTTTTTGCTCTTGTTGCCCAGGCTGGAGTGCAGTGGTGCAATCTCTGCTCACTGCAACCTCTGCCTCCCTACTAGCTGGGATTACAGGTGCCCGCCACCACGCTCAGATAATTTTTTGTACCTTTAGTAGAGACAGGTTTTATCATGTTGGCCAGGCTGGCCTTGAACTCCTGAACTCAGGTGATCTACCCACCTCAGCCTCCCAAAGTGCTGGGATTACAGGCATGAGACCGCGCCCAGCATGATTAGGGAACAGGGGTGTATGAGTCACACTTTCCTAGAACCCCAAACCCCATCAAGTCAAATTCACTCACCACTGTCTTCTGCAACCTGCCACACCTGCAGATAACAACCTGGAAGGCCACTGGTCACCAGCAATCTATTCAGAGTAGACATAAAATCAGTCCAGACCATGGGGAGCTTATCCGTACAGGACCCTTCCCTTTTCCAGCCCACTCAGCTTGGGACTTCACCTCCCATATCAGGAAATCTGACTGCAAGATCATCAAGGCCAACCACTCTCACTTCACAGATAAGGGGCAGGCTCAATCCACTTTAGGGAGACTGAGCCCAAGCCTCCAGGTGTCATGATGGTCACCTAGAGAGGACACCAGTATGGGGCAAAACACATAAACTGACCCTGAGACTGCTGGCCTCTCCCAGTTGGGCAGTTATCACCCAGAAGCACCAGAAGAGCATCCTTCTGTCCCGTATCTATTCCCTGGAGCAACTCCGGTAGACCTGTTACTTCCACCAGTCAAAGGGCTGTGGGGGACTGTGAAGCCACATCAGTGATTTCTTTGTTTTCTAAATCTGTGTGTATCTGTGTGCACGCACTTGTGCACTCACATGTGCCCATGTGCTGAGGGGGTGGGAGTGGAGATGAGGAGGTCGAATACCCCTAGGCATTTGCAGCCGTCCCGTCCTGTGTGTACTGTCTGGATCACAGAATTGACCATACCTGGTATGTGGGACGTGCTTCAGATCAAAGATAGACTGGTCTGAAAATCCTCCATGGCGCACTCTGAAATCTCTTTCTGGGAATAAGCCCTAAAATACAAAGGAGCAGCCAATCAGAGAGAGCCAGCTCTTCAAATGAATATTTCAGAGGAACTCTGAGTGAGGAGTCAGGTCCCAGCCTGGCAGGAGGCCACGGAAGCCGCTCAGCTGGTGATCAGGCATCGGTGTGCTGGTATCTGGCAATGCTGGTCTCAGCTGCCTACCCGTACAGCTTCCTTTTTCCTTTGCAAATCCAAAACCCTTCTAGCCTTTCACTAGCCCCTTTTACTATAGCACAAGCGTTATAGTCCAGGCCTTCCTAGAAAAGCCAGAGAGGCGTAACAGCTTCATCACAGAAAGCAACGAACACATTCCCATTTGTCCCTCCATCCTCCCACTGGAAGCCAGGGGGGTTCCTCTGCAGTAAAAATATAACAATTACCGTTTACCAGTGTTGACTGTGTCAGGCGCACTTGGGGTCAGCACACTGAAATCTTACAGCCACCTATCCCTGTTCTACAAACGACAAAACTAAGGCACAAGGAGTTTCAGCCACTTTTCTAAGGTCATACAGGTATTAAGTTGTGAACTGGAGCCAAAGTCTGTCTCACCCAACTCCGACGGTTAGCCACTAGATTCTTCTATCTCCAGGTAAGGAACCAGAGGCAAGGGAAAGGGAGGCGGCCATAGAAGACACAAGGAAAAGCTGGTGGTGAGCAGGGAGGGAAATCGGTTCTCATATCAGGGCAAGCCCCCCAGCTTGAGTGAAGATGGGAAAGATGAAGAACACTAGGTGCTACCCTATAGCTTCTATAGCCTCTGGGTTTTATGAGTACAAATTTGGCTTTTTTGTTTTTAACTTTTTTTTTGAGACAGAGTCTCACTGTATCCCAGGCTGGAGGGCAGTGGTGTGATCTTAGCTCGCCGTAACCTGCATCTCCTGGGTTCAAGCTATTCTCCTGCCTCAGCCTCTGGAGTAACTGGGGACTACAGGTGTGCACCACCACACCCAGCTAATCTGTGTATTTTTAGTAGAGATGGGGTTTTGCCATGTTGCCCAGACTGGACTCGAACGCCCAACCTCAGGTGATCTGCCTGCCTCAGCCTCCCAAAGTGCTGGGATTACAGGCATGAGCCACCATGCCCAGCCTTTTAAAACTTTTTAAATTTTTTGAAGAGATGGGCTTGCCATGTTGTCCAGGCTGGTCTTGAACTCCCAGGCTCAAGCAATCTGCCTGCCTCAGCTTCAGAAAGTGCTGGGATTAACGGTGTGAGCTACCATGTCCACCTACAAACTTGGCATTTTTCCTGAGCTTTCCCTCTTCAGATTTTTTTTCCCTTTTTTTTTGAGATGGAGTTTTGCTCTGTCACCCAGGTTAGAGTGCGGTGGCGTGATTTTGGCTCACTGCAACATCCTCCTCCTGGGTTCAAGCAATTCTCCTGCCTCAGCCTCCTGAGTAGCTGGGACTACAGATGCCCATCACCATGCCTGACTAATTTTTGTGTTTTTAGTAGAGGTGGGACTTCACCATGTTGGCCAGGCTGGTCTTGAACTCCTGACCTCAGGTGATCTGCCCACCTCGGCCTCCCAAAGTGCTGGGATTACAGGTGTGAGCCACCACGCCTGGCCCTCTTCAGAGTCTAATTCAGTATGTTTGGGAGGTATACTAGGAATATGGGATCTAGCCTCTCCTGGGCTGAACAATGTTTTTCTATGTCCTTGTCTAGCCTCTTAGCCTCCTCTATTCTTTTCTTTGTTTTTTTTTTTTTTTTTTTTTTTTTTTTTTATATGGTGTCAAACCCAGTTTTCAAGGGGGGAGTTAAATGGTGGGGAAAAACATAACTGAAACCACC
>CAUYLG010051291.1:0-76351 GCA_963573385.1 Cacajao melanocephalus | reverse complement strand
TTGAGACAGAGGCTTACTCTGTTGCCTGTTGCCAGGCGCCAGGCTGGAGTGCAGTGGCCTGATCTTGGCTCACTGCAACCTCCGCCTCCCGGCTTCAAGCAGTTCTCCTGCCTCAGCCTCCCGAGTAGCTGGGACTACAGGCGCATGCCACCACACCCAGCTAATTTTTGTATTTTTAGTAGAGACAGGGTTTCACCATGTTGGCCAGGATGGTCTCGATCTCTTCACCTCGTGATCCGCCCGCCTAGGCCTCACAAAGTGTTGGGATTACAGGCGTGAGCCACTGTGATCCGCCCGCCTAGGCCTCACAAAGTGTTGGGATTACAGGCGTGAGCCACTGTGCCCAGCCTATTTTTCTTAATTAATCTTCCCACCTATCTTTTTCCATTGCTTTAAAATAATCAGTTTTTGGTTTTGTAAATCATTCTGAATATATCATTGTCCTCTATTATTTTTTCTTATTTCTTTGAGTTTACTCTGCTGCTGTTTTTCTAGCTTCTCGAATTGAATACATAGCTGATTTATTGTTAATCTTTTTATTTTTCTTATACGTGTATTCAAAGCTCCAAATTCCCTGTGCTGTTTAGCTGAATATTCCAAATTTGAACATGCAATATTTGGTCAGTTAGCTATTTTGAGTAATTTACATTAAAATTTTCTCATAAACTATAGAGTTATCTAATGGCATATCTTTTTGTATATTGAGATTTATGTGCTCTGGGAGGCTATTTTTCTGTTAACTGGTTTTTCCTTTACTTCATTTTGCTCAGATCACATAGACTGTGTTATATCTTCTTGGAAACATGTCACACAAAATAAATAAGCTTCCAGGTGAAGAGAGGTATGTAGTTAACATAAAGGAAAGAAAGGAGCACAATTTTCACTTGATGTCTAATAGGCATTTCAAAATTACCATAACTACAATTCCACGCTTGTTATTCTCCCAAACCTGCTCTTTCCAGGCTGTTTCATTTCAGTTCATGACAATCTCTATTCTCTCAGTTATTAAGAAAAAAATTTCTTATACATTTTGATTTATCTCTTTTCTTTTGCTTCACGTAAAATCTGTCAGGAAATCATGTTGCCTGTACCTTTAAAATAATGAATAATATAATAAGTTATTGTTGCCTATGCTGCTATTGTCCTGGGCCAGCAGTTCTGACTACTGAAGGTAATTTTTTCCCCCCAGAGAACATGTGGCAATGTTGGGAGACATTTTCGGTTGCCACACTAGGGGCACGGTTGCTACTGGCCTCTGGTGGGTAGGAGCCAGAGGTTCTGCTAAATATCCTACAATGCACAGAGCATTCAATCACCTCAAGTAATACACAACACAGAATTACCTGCCCCAAATGTTCATAATTCCAAGGTTGAGAAGCTCTGTCCTGGGCCACATAACTAGTATTGGTCACCTAAATTTTTCTAGTAGCTTCTGTACAGTTTCCCATTTTTCTACCTTATTTTCTTCAGCCTGTATTTCACATACCGGCTAAAGTAACCCTGTTTAAAACTGTCATGCAATTTTACTCTCTCATCACAGTTCTCCAATGACTCCCTGTATCACTCAGTGTAAAGGTCAAAGTCTTCATACTGGCCTACAAGGTATATATAATCTGTCTCACTCATCATTTTCTTTCTGACATCTTGTGCTATTACTCTTATACTCATTTACTTTATAACAGTCACATAGGCCACCTTGCTATATCTTGAATGCATGCCGGACTAACTGCCACCATAACATATTTGTTTAGCCTAGAATGTTCTTCTCTCAAAAATATTTATGGTTCTTTCCCTCACTTCTTTGTCTGTATTCAAGTATCACCTCCACACTAAGTTCATCCCTGACCACCTTATTTTAAATTTCATCCATTCCCTGCAATTCCCTGTCCCCTTCCCTACTTTATTTTTTCTATATTACTTATCACCAACTGACATGCTTATATTTTACTTACTTAGAATATTGTTTGACTCCCTATACAAGAATATAAACTCCGTTGGGGTGAGGATTCTTGTTTTGTTCATTGCTCTATCCTCAGCACTTAGAAGAGCACCTGACACAAAATAATTGCATAAATTATGCTTTTTAATAAATGTGTGCATTGGAAACTTCCTGTCAACCTGTCCTTACTGTGGCTTCTGTCCCTTTCCTGTTCCAGTTTATAATTCCTTGTAAACAGGGATTCTTATCCTTCTTTCTGGAACTTTCCAAGAATTCTTCAATATTTTTGTGTTTATTACTGACTAGAATTATGAGAACCATCAGTGCCCATATCTTTCATGTGCTGGGGTTGGAGAAGGAAAACAATAGTCCAGTTGGTTTTCATTGTATCTAAAAATGGAATTTTATTACAATTTTATATCCTGAAACAACTATTATATTCTGCTATAGATATAATAGAAACACAGTATATTTTGAATAGATGTATAAATGAATGAAAGGACTAACAAAAGTTGAATTCAAAAAATGTCTGTTGATTGATGGAGCAACTATCATTACATTTTTTCAAGTAATCATAAAATTGATCCAGCAGCCTGGAACAGAATGTTTTCCAGTAACTATATATGTATCAAGTAATTTGTAATACAGAGGGATGATGTTCCTAACGAATCCAGGCTAATACCCATGTTGTCATGCCATGCCACCCTGCATCAACTCACAAACATATTGCTTTTTAGACTACAAAAGATGGGAAGAATATTAAGAAACCATCTAATCAAATTGCATCACTTGAAGCTGACAAATGTAGATATCATACTGGACAAGTGATTATGTCTTCTTTTCCTTAAGAATCTCAGTGTCAGAGAACTGATGAAAAGCTTGCGTGACTCTTTTCAGAAATTATTTCCTTGTTTATGCATGCTTTAAAAATAATTCTAATGCTTCACAAGTTTTTTTCCAAATAGACATCTTTTGTGACTTTCTTTATTCTATTTGAAGAACTCTACACAGTTCAGACTTATTCTCCACAAGATTGTTGAAAATATAAAATGTCTTTTTGAACAGATATCTCACCAGTTTAGAAAGTGGACTCTGACATCATCCAAATTCACCATTGTGTACTCCAAAGGTAAAGGAGCAGAAATGGGAGTTGAGAAAGGAAAGTAGCACAGTCTCAATTGCCACTGAGAAAAGGATAAAGAAATGGGATTTGAGAAAGATGATTTGATGTTTCAAAATTGTTAAAACACTGCACAATATTAATTCAAATCTTTATGCAGGCTAGCAAGATAGATAACCTATATTTCCATGCAGGCTAATCTGATACCATAGATTCTGAAATGGCACATGAAACACATAAAGTAGAGGAAATAAGAAATAAATGAACTTTTCCATACTTTATTTCTATGTTATACTTTTGTTAATAGAGCAAAAGGGGGAGAGAGAGAGATAAAATTATTTTTTAACTCTGTTATTTCACATTATTCTCTCACATTTTGGGAGTTATGAAGTGACTTTTTAACCTCACTATATAAGCCAAGATTTTAAATATAATACCAAGTCATTGAATGCCAAGTTTGGATATTTTTTTATGTCTGCCATTTAAACCTTTGAAAAGAGCTTTAAATAGTTAGCAGAATCCAAACTGTGTCACTTCAAATTAAAGCAGAACCAATTAAGCTAAATGCAAAGTTAATCCAAAAAAATGCAATTAACACTGCATCCAGGAAGAGGTTATACTATAAGTAAGAGGTGTTAACAAATGACACACTAAAATTTTATCAAGAGAGGAAACAGATTTTCAAGGAGGTAAACATAGTGATGTTGTAAATGTGTTATATAAATACAAAGTTGTAGTTGATAGTTTATAACAATGTTTTAGTTTCAATATACTGTGTTTGAATGACTATATTATAGGGCCATTATACATTCATTTAACTCTAGAGACTTGGAAATGTACTTAAAATATGTATGCAACAGTTTACTGAATTCAAAGCCAGTCAGTTACAAAACAAGTTATTCTTGTGAGAAGGAGGAATAGGACAAAAAGGAAGAAAAGAAGAAGGCACTTATATTGAGTCTTAAATTAATTGAAAGATTGTTTAAAAATATTTCAAGGTAAGACTCTTATTTCAATACTATTTTAGAATCCAATTGACATAGTGAGTTTGTGTGATTTAAAAAAATCACTGTCTAAGAAATTAATGTTCTAGTCCCAATTCTGTTGGAAAAATAGGTATGCAGACTTAAATCAGTCAAATCACTCTCTTGGCTGCTTTCCTTAACTGTAAAAAATAAAATAATAAATTTAATTAACTTTCAGAGTATTTTAATTTATAATGTTTTAAATATCTAGTAAGTACTTAAAATTTTTATTTTATAGACCCTATTGCTTTTAGGGTCATAATCAGTTTTCCCAGCCAATTTGATTGTAGATTGATCAAGATACATGCAGGTTCTAACATATGTTCAGTCTGTATTTAATTCTAACAAGCATGCTCACTTCCGTAATATGAGCTTAATTAACATGGATTATGTACTTCGATATTTCTTTAAGAAAGATATCAACACCAATTTTTTCTTCAGCATATAAAGAGCAAGCATCATATTGTAATAGAGTAGGGGTAACATTTACCTTTACTAGTCAATTTTCTTTAGGATTATGGAATTATGGGAAATATCCACTGATATGATTCTCCATTTATTAGTAGTTCATTTATTTTCATTTATTCATTTATTAATTCAACAAATATTTGTTTAATATCAGGCAAAATTCCATTTACTAAGGATTCAATAGTTAAGGAAAAAAGAGACACAGCCCTTCCTCTCAGAATAGAATAGGATTAAGACAGCAGATAAGAGGCAGAACTAGCTTGCAGCTCCCATTCAAATGGACAAAGAAACTTGTGGAGACTCACATCATGAACTTTTGCTCGCAGAACTATCAGGAGAATAAAAGCTAGGAAACCTGAGCAAATCCACAGACGTTGAAGGAACTGGATCACCTACAGGCTCCCTGAGATGCTGAAAAAGAGCCAGCTTGCTTTCTCAATGAGAAGGCTCATGGCTTGGGGCAAGTTCACAGCCCTGGTCACCAGCTGCCTGGAAATACACTCAGTGCTATTTGGGATTGGGTGGGTGGCATGGTGGGAGTGAGACTGGCCTTTAGGACTTGTAGGCTTCATGGGAGCAGGGTGAGGCCTGGGACTGCCAGCTTTCCCCTACTTCCCTGGCAACTTGTATGACTCAGCAGAGGCAGCCATAATCCCTTTGGGAATATAACTCCATAGACTGAGAACCACACCCCCATCCCCTACAGCAGCCACAGCAAGCTTGGCCAGAGGAGAGGCTGAGCTCAGACACACCTATCCTTCCCCAACCTGGTGGTTTTTCTCTACCTGTCTTGGTAGCCAAAGACAAAGGTCATAATCTCTTGGGAATTCTGTGGCCCTACTCTCCACCTGAAAAACCTGAATACTTAATGTGTCCCTAGGAAAAGTTTGCATCCTGCCTATAAGGCCTCAGCTGATGCACTCTTGAAAGCACCACCTCCTCACTGGAGGCCAACCAATACAAAACCAACAAAAACACAACCAAAGACCCTCACAGCCTCCATCACAGTCCCCTGCTACTTCCACCATAGGATGTGCTGGTATTCATGGCTGAAAAATCTGAAGATGCTTTACATAACAGGACTCTTTGCAGATACTCCCCAGTACCAGCCCAGAGCCCAGTAGCTCCACTGGGTGGCTAGATCCAGAAGAGCAAAAACAATCATTGCAGTTTGGCTCTCAGGAAGCTCCATTCCTAGGGGAAGGGGAAGAACACCACATAAAGGGAGCTTTATTTTATAAATAATCTGAACAGCTACCCTTGAATTCCCAGATATTCCCTCTGACATAGTCTACCCAAATAAGAAACCAAGGAAACAATTCTGGAAATTTGACAAAATGACATTTTTAACACCCTCAAAAGATTATATAAGCTCACCTGCAATGAATCAACACCAAGATGAAATCGCTGAAATGCCAGAAAAAGAATTCAGATGTCAATTATTAAGCTAATTAAGAAGGCACCAGAGAAAGGTGAAGTCCAACTTAAATAAATCAAAAACATGATACAAGATATAAAAGGAAAATTATTCAGTGAAGTAGAGAGGATAAATAAAAAACAATCACAACTTTTGGAAATCAAGGACACACTTAGAGAAATAAAAACTGCACTGCAAAGCCTCAGCAATAGACTTGAACAAGCAAAGAAAGAACTTAGGAGCTTGAAGACAAGTCTTTTGAATTAACCCAATCATCAAAGACAAGGGCAAAATAATTTTGTAAAAATGAACAAAGCCTCCAAGAAGCTTGAGACTATGTTATACATTCAAACCCAAGAATAATTGATGTTTCCAAGGAAGAAGAGAAATCTAAAAGTTTGGAAAACATATTTAAGGAAATAATCAAGGGAAAAAAAGCCAGAAATAAAGCCAAGTACTTATTTTTGCTTGCTTCAACAAAGCAAACAAAAACATAAAGTGGAAAAAGGACACTCTATTCAACGAATGGTGCTGTGATAATTGCCAAGCTACATGTAGAAAAATAAAACTGGATCCTCCTCTCTCACCCTATACATAAATCAACTCTAGATGGATCAGAGACTTAAATCTAAGACATGAAACCATAAAGACTCTAGAAGATAACATTTTAAAAATCCTTCTAGACATTGGCTTAAGCCAAGATTTCATGACCAAGAGCCCAAAAGCAAATGCAACAAAAGAAAAAACCAAACAAACAATCCAATCAAAAAATGGACTAAGGATATAAATAGAGAATTCTCAAAAGAACATATACAAATGGCCAACAAGTATATGAAAAAAATGCTCAACTTCCCAATTATCAGGGAAATGCAAATCAAAACCACAATGAGATACCACTTCACCCCTGCAAGAATGGCCATAGTTTTAAAAAATAAAAAATAATAGATGTTGGTGTGGATGCCTTGAAAGCGGAACACTTTTACACTGTTGGTGGGAATGTAAATGAATACAAGTACTATGGAAAACAGTGTGGAGATTCCTGAAAGGACTAAAAGTAGATCTACTGTTTGATTCAGAAATCTCACTACTAGGTATCTACCCAGAGGAAAAGAAGTCTTTATACATAAAAGATACTTGCACACACATGTTTATAACAGCACAATTTGCAGATACAAAAATGTGAAACCATCCCAAATGCTCATCAATCAACGATTGGATAAAGAAAATGTTATATATATTCTTTTTCTCTTCTGTTTTTAAAATTTTACTTTAAGTTCTGGGATACATGTGCAGAAAGTACAGGTTTGTTACATAAGTAACTCAGGCATATAAACATCCTTAGGTCCACCAATAATAAAAGGATAAATTAATTTTGTGTGTTAATACAATTAAATACTATTCAGCAATGAGCATGAACAAGCTACAACATTGTCATGGATGAGTTTTATTAAACACAAAGACAATGTCAAGTAAAAGAAGAAAAGGAATACAGTGAATTTTTATTTGTACATTTTAAAAACAAGTAAAGGCAAACTATTTTATTTAGGAATGCAAAGATTTGAGGTAAAACTGCAAAATACAGCAAATAAATTATTGTTATAAAACTCATTGGTGATGAACGTCTAGGAATGTGATGTCTTGAGTGGGAATAAGCAGATATTGGGAAACAGAGGAGTGGTTCTGGAGTACTGGCAAAGTTCTAATTTTTTAACTGGCTTGTAGTAACAGTAGTTTTGCTTTATAAATATTTGTTAAATTATGTCTCTATATTTTATTCACTTTTCTTACATATATAATTCATACACACACACACACACACACACACATATATATATGTATAATCTCCATATATTCTGGATGCTGTGTTTATTATCTCCCACATATTTATAGGACAGAATGAGAAAAGAAGTAAGGGTACATGTGTAGATAATCTGTGCAAGGATGTTATCCTTAAAGGGGAGGAGAGACAATTAGCGGTAGCAGCTGGAGTAGAGTACAGAATCCAGAAAAGAATTTACTAAGATAGGAAGGATTATGACATGTTTATAGGCAGCTGGCAGTGATGCAGTAAAGTGGGAGCAATTGATAATAGAGGGGAAAAAGTCCTAGAGAAAGTCTGGGTAAGTGAGTAAGTGAGAGGGGTGGAATCTACTGCACAATAAAATAATTGTCCTTATCAAGACAGAGGGATACTTTATACAAAATAATAGGATAAAATTATAATAGAGACAGAAAAAAGGTAGTTTCATTGACTTAAGGATAGGATTATTGTGTGACTGTCTTCTGATTGCTTGTATTTCCTTGTAAAATAAGAATTAATTTCACCAGCAGAAAATGAGGAAAGTGAGAGGAAGTAATAGATATTTCAGATGAGATATAACCAGGAAAGGGAGAATACATTGATTAGGTAAGTGCAGTAGAATTGTCAGGTCCATTTGATATTAATAGTTATGATGTTTAAGTGAAAGCAGTCACATTATTTTTTTATCCTTATCATGTCGCCATTCTCTATAGTGTCCAGCTTAGTAGAAAAGGCAGACATTAAATAAACAGTTATATATGTCACCTAACCAGAAGATTGGTCACCTGAAGAATCTGTCCCACTAGAATACCTAGCACTTAATATTTCTAATACTAGTTTTGCTCCATAAGTGTTTTTTTTAATTTAGAGTACTATGTTACTAAAAATGATAATCCTACTTTTCAAGTTTCATTCTTCTTCCACTTCTTTTAATAAACTCTCTAGAAGATCTCATTCACTCCTATGTCTTTACATCACAACCTACACACAGACTATTTTTGGGATCACAAAGACTTATACTCCTTCTGTGTTCTCTATCTCAATGTCTTCAAACATTATCCACCCAGTCATCTAAATAAAAACTTTGATACCATCTTTGATTCCTCTTTTTCCTATCTCTATATTCAATTGCTAAATCATACTGGTTCTAACTTCATAACATTTGAAGAATAAGAACAAAATAAAAGCAAGTGATTTAGGTAGGATGCTACATAAACTAAGAATCTGAGCATGGTAGCTTGCACTAGGAAGATGACAGATTAAAAAAGCTAAGAAGTTAAATTTCCAAATCTTAATGTCCTTATTCTAGATATGTAGAAAAGTGAAGATTCCCAAAACTTGACCATTTATGAGATTGCTAGGACTTAAAGAGAGGAAAGTGTCAACAAGGACTGTCAAAGCTCTGGATTGGCATTACTGAATGGATGGACATGCCATTCAACAGATAGGGAATAATGAAAAAGGAACTGGAAATCTTCCAGAATTGGGCATCATGAATCTTGGGTTTTACTTTCTATGTCTTGAGTTTGAAATTACAAGAGGAGGGGCTAGTCAATAGAATATACATTAAAGATGAGGCCTGACATTGAGATAATTTGTTTGTAATAACAAAAGCTTTCAAGCATAAATTAGATTATTTTGAAAGAGAATAAAGTGTGTGAGACAAGAGTGCCGAAAATCAAACATTGATATATACCACCTATTAACCCACTAGCCAGAAATAAGTCAGAAAGGAATACAGAGACTTTTAGTATGTCTAGGAAAGGTAGATCCGAGGCACTATTTTAGTTTGTGTCTCTAGAGTCTACTAACTAAAGCAGTATATTGATGAATGAATTAGATATCCATCAGTAGGAATTAGCTTAATTAATCTATTACTACTCATTCTCCAAGGTTAGAAAGTGGCCATGAAATGAAAGTGCACCACTAACGAATTTGTGATGGATGGAGGGGTGGAAGTGATGGGAAAATGGAAAGCCCTTTAACTGGAAAGTGGGATACCTGGTCTCCAGCCCCTTCTCTGTCACTTACCAGCTACCTGATTTTGACTTAGATAAGAGATAGTGGACCTAATTTCATCCTCTGTAAAATATGGGGAAATTCACCAAATGGTTTCTAAGTTCAATTTTCATCTAACATGCTGAAATATTTTTGCATAAGGTCAATTTTATCTGGAAAGTTAAAAGGAAAAACAGTTTGAAGGAAAGTTTATTACCAGTTAAAATCAATACAAATTACTGAAGTTTTAGATAAGTAACTTTAGTATAATTAAAATTTATTTAGATATTGTATTGAATGATACCCAGTTTTGCTGTGAATTAACAGTGTTTTCTATGCTTCACTAAACCCAGTTTGAAATAAATCATTGTATCAATTTATCTTAATTCATTACAGCACATGGTACTGACTGTGTCTGGGATACTTGGACTACTGAGTTATTTGGTAGATTTTCTACTCTACCCTGACTTCAGATGTTCTGCCACGAGGCTCCACAATAAAGAGTGAATTCATAGTAGACATAGTTCACAGCACCAGACCTCACTGGATATATACACAGGTATTCTGATGGAAGTCTAGTAACGTTTACATTAGACACATATATAATGTATACAGAAGTTCCCAGCTGGCTTTGAAAGTGATAAGCTGCTGTTATTAAAGCACCATCACATTATTTTAGCTTTTCTATTTGCATTTCTCCATAAAAATAACTCTAGCCCAGATGTGTACATTATTTAACAAAACCAGAGTCAATTCCAGTGAGTAATATACTCTATCCTTCCATTCAGACATCCTAATATTATAAATCTAATTTTAAAAGGTAGTCTAAAGTGTTAGCAAGATTTGGAGAAAAATGTTCTTTGAAGTAATATTAGAGAAATTATATTTAATTTTTCAATCATTTTTAAGGAACTGAGTCAATATAATCACATTCACTGAATGGAATATTATATAGTACTTAAATTTATGTATTTGCTTTTTTAGTTATATAGTCATTTACACTCAACATCTTCAAAAACAAACTTGAATATATTTACACAAATTTGGCATATGGCCATTTTAATAATATTTATTTTTCCAGTTAATAAACATGGAATTGTTTTATATTTTTTTCTGCCCTCTATAATTACTTTCATCAGTGTTTTATAGTTTTCATAGAGATCTGTCAATTCATTGATTAATAATTCCTAGGTATCTTGTTTTATGTTTGACTACTGTAAATGAGATTATTTTTTTAATATATTTTTCACATTATTCACTGTTGGCATATAGAATTGCTACTGATTTCGGTATGTTTATTTTGTATTCTGGTACTTTACTGATTTCATTTATCTGGTGTAACATTTCTATTTAAAGTCTTTAGATTTTTCAAAATATCAGATTATATTATCTACAAGCATAATTTGAAATATTCTTTACCAATTTAGATACCCTTTATATCTTTCACTTGTGTCACTGCTCTAGTAAGTACTGCAAGTACTATGTTTTATAATAGTGTTGACAGTGGGTATCCTTGTCATTTTCCAGATCTAAGGTAAAAGGTTTTATATTTTACCTATTCAGTATGATAATACCTGTGGGTCTGTTCTATATGTCTTTGTTATGTTGAGGCATGTTCCTTCTATCCCCAGTTTTTCAAGGTTTTATCATAAAAGAATGTTGAATTTTATCATGCTTTTTCAACATCAATTCAAATGATTATATGGTTTTTTCCTTCATTCTCTTGATATGATGTATCTCATTGATTAATTGCGTATATTGTACCATTCTCGCATCCCCAGGAAAAATCCCACTTGATCATGATGAATCAATTTCCTGATGTATGTTTGAATTTTGTTTGCTAGTATTTTGTTGAGGATTTTTGTATGAATATTCATGAGAGGTATTGGCCTGTAGTTTTCTTTTTCTGATGTGTCTTTTTGTGGTTTTGGTATCAGAATAATACTGGCATCATGTAATACATTTGGAAGTATTCGTCCCCCCTTTATTTTTTGGAATAGTTTGAGTAAGACTGGTACTATTTCTTCTTTACACATTTGGTAAAATTTAGCAGTGAAGCCATCAGGTCCCTGAATTTTCTTTGCTGAGAGACTTTTTATTATGGCTTTGATGTCATTACTGGATATTGGTCTGATCAAGTTTTAAATTTCTTCCTGATTTAACTTTGGTAGGTTGCATGTGTCTAGAAATTTGTCCATTTCTCCTAGATTTTCCAATGTATTGGCATATGGTTGTTCATAGTAACCACTATTGATCCTTCAGATTTCTGCAGTATCAGTTGTAATGTTTCCTATGTCATTTCAGATAGTATTTATTTGGATCTTCTTCTTCACTGCTTACTCTAGCTAAAGGTATGTCACTTTTGTATAACTTTTCAAAAAGATATCTTTTTGTTTCACTGATTTTTGGCATTGTTTTATATTTTAATTTCATGTGTTCCTACTCTGATGTTTATTATTCCTTTTCTTCTACTATTTTTGGATTTGGTTTGCTCTTGAGTTTCTAGTTCTTTAAGATGAATCATCAGGTTGTTAATTTGAAGTTTTTCTTCTCTTTTGATGTAGGGACTTAGAGCTATAAGCTTCCCTCTTAATACTGTTCTTCCTGTATCCCATAAGTTTTAGTATGTTGTGTTTGAATTATCATTTGCTTCAATAAATTTTTCTATCTTCTTAATTTCTTCATTGACCCACTAGTCATTCTGAAGCATTTGTTTAATTTCCAAATATTTGTGTAGTTTTCAAAATTTTTCTTGTTATTAATTTCAAGTGATTATGGTCAGAGATGATGCTTGATATTATTTTAGTTTTCTAAATGTTTTCAGACTTCTTTTGTGACCTAACATATGATCTATCTTTGAGATTAATCTATGTGCTGAGAAAAAAAAATGTATATTCTGTAACTGTTAAACGAAATGCTCTCTAAACCTATGTTGGGTTCACTTTCTTTATGGTGTATATTAGGTTTAATGTTTCTTTGTTGATTTTCTGTCTGAAAGGTCTGTCAAATGCTGAAAGTAGGATATTGAGTCTCCAGCTATTATTATATTGAGGCCTATATATCTCTTTATCTCTAATATTTTCTTTATAGATCTGGGTTCCCCAGAGTTGGGTATACATATATATATGTGTGTGTGTGTATATATATATATATATATATATATATGCTTATACGTATATATATACACACACACATATATATATTTAAAGTTATTTACTCTTGCTTAATTGACCCCTTTATCATTATATTGTAATCTTCTTTGTCTCTTCTTATATTTTTATCTGAAATGTACTTTATGCTATATATGTATAGAAACTCCCACTTGTTTTTGGTTTCCATTGGCATGAAATATCTCTTTCCATACCTTTATTTTCAGTCTGTGTGTATTTTTATAGGTAAAATGCATTTGTTGTATGTAACAGATCAATAGGTCTTGTGTTTTTATTCAGTCTGTCTATGTCTTTTGCTTGGAGAGTTTAGACCATTTACATTCAATGTCATTACTGATAAGCAAGGACTTACTCCTCCCATTTTGTTGTTTTCTGGTTTTTTAGTGATCTCTTTCATCTTGCTTTTTTTCCTGTCTTTCTGTATTGAAGGTAATTTTTTCTGATGATAAGATTTAATTTATTGCTTTTTGTCTTCTGTGTGTCTGTTGTATGGTTTTTCAATTGAGGTCATTATGAGACTTGTGAATACTATCTTATAACCCGTTATTAGTAATTACATAATTTTAAGCAGAAAAATGATGTTAAGTTACATATGCAACATGACCACATATCTAACTAGTAAAATGAGAAGCAGCAACATGGCCAAATAGAAGCCTCCTCCAGGTGTCCTCCCTGTAAGAACACCAAATTGACAAAACCATACACACAAAAAAAGCAACATCATAAGAACCATAAATCAGATGAGTTATCACAGTACTAGCTTACAAATTTATATTACTAAACAAGGCACTGAAGAGGGTAGGAAAGACTGTCTCAAATTGCTGACACCATGACTCCCCACAGGGGTCATGTGGCATGAGGACAGTCTATTTGCTTGGGGGAGAGAGCACACAGTGATTGTAAGACTTTGCATTAGAGCTCGATGCTGCCCTGTCACAGAAAAAAGCGACATTGGGCAGAAATCACCTGGTGCCCTTGGACTGAGAATTTAGACAAGCCCTAGACAGAGGGAATCCACTCATTTCAGAGGTCCAAATCTTAGGTCCTGTAAGCCTTGCCCCCATGGACTAAAGTGCTCTGAGATTCTAAATAAACTTAAAAGGCAGTCAAGCCCACAAAAACTGCAATTACTGGTTGAGTCCTGGTGGGGGGCATGCAATCTAGACAGCATTTCTTGATCTGTCCTTGGCCAGAGTTGAGCCCACCACCCTGAATGAAGTGTCTCAGACCTGGCAGCATTCACCACAAGCTGAGTAAATCCCCTTGGGCCTTGAGTAAACACTGGCATAGCCAGGCAGTACTCACTGTGGGCCTGGGCCAGTGGGGGTCATGGAGAGAGACTCGTGTGCTTATAAAAATGGGTGAGAAGAGTGAGAAGAATTTTGTCTTGATTTTTTGGGTTCCACCTCAGCCACAATAGAATAGAGCACCAAGTGGATTCTGAAGGCTTCTATCTCCAGGTCATGGCTCCTGGATGGCATTTCTGAACACATCTGGAGTCAGAGGGAACCTGCTAACTTGAAGAAAAGGATGAAAGCCTGACTGCCTTTCCCATCTGCTGATCGTAGAGCCATAGAGCCTTGAGTTATCATAGGCAATAGTCAGGCAGTGGTTACCACAGGCCTTGGGCAAGACACAGTGCTGTGAAAATGGCTTCAAGTTTGATCCAGCACAGTCTCATTGTTGGTGGCTACAGGGGAGTTTGTTTGATCACTGCCCCCTCAGCTCCAAGCAGCTTAGCACACAGAGAAGAGACTGTTTAAGAGGAAGTAAGGGAAGAGAACAAAAGTCTTAGCCTAGTGATCCAGAGAATGCTTTAGGATCTTATTAAAGACCACAGAGATGATTCCTCAATGAAATTGAAAGCCACAGCATTACTGGATTTGCAGTACCTCCTAATGCAATTTATGGATGGAGTAAAGACAATCTTAAATTTAAATTACAATACCCAGTAACAGATTACATGGAAAACATTTCCAGGAAGGATGGGTACAAACAAACCCAGATAGTACAATAAGTACCTAACACTTTAAATGTCAGACACCAATGAACATCCACAAGCATCAAGACCATTCAGGAAAACATAACTTCACCAAATGAACTAAATGTGGCTCCAAGGACCAATGTCTGGAGAGATAGAGATATGTGACCTTTCAAACAGAAAATTCAAAATAGTTGTCTTGAGGAAACTTAGTGAAATTAAAAATAACAAAGAGAAGTAATTCAGAATATTATCAGAGAATATTAACAAAGAGATTAAATTAATAAAAAAGAATCATGCAGAATACTGGAGCTGAAAAATGCAACTGACACACTGAAGAATGCATCAGAGTCACAGAACAGCAACATTGATCAAGCAGAAGAATTAGTGAGCTTGAGGCAGGCTACTTGAAAATACACAACCAGTGTAGACAAAAGAAAAAAGAATAAAAAGAATAAACCATGAATACAAGATCTAGAAAATAGCCTCATAAGGACAAATCTCAGAGTTACTGGCCTTAAACAGGATGTAGAGTTAGAGACGGAGCAGAAAATTTATTGAAAGAGATAATTCTAGAGAAATTCCCAAACTTAGAGAAAGATATCAATATTCAAGTACAAAAAAATTATAGGACACCAAGGAGATTTAACTCAAAGATGACTACCTCTAGGCATTTAATAATCACACTCCCAAAGAGAAAGCAATGTTTGTAAAAGCAGCAAGAGAAAAGAAACTAATAACATACAATGGAGCTCCAATATGTCCATCAGCAGAATTTGCAGTGTAAACCTTACAGGCCAGGAAAGAGTGGCAACACATATTTGAATTGTTGAACAAAGGAAAAACCTTTTAACACAGATTATTATATCTGGTAAAATTAATTTTCAAACATAAATGAGAAATAAAGACTTTCCTAGACAAACAAAAGTCGAGTAGTTTTATCAATGCCAGATCTGTCCTAAAAGACATGCTAGTTATTATTTCAAACAGAAAGAAAAGAATGTTAGTGTGCAAGAACTCATCTGAAAGTGCAAAGCTCACTGGTAATAGTAAGCACAAAGAAAAACACATAATATTATAACACTGTAGTAGTGGTTTTTCAAATAAAAAACAGGCAACAAATACACAAAAAGTAAAAAGCAAGAAATTAAAACATACCACCAGAGAAAATTACCTTCATTAAAGACAAGACATGAAGAAAGGAAAGAAGAAAGATAAGACCACAAAACAACCAGAAAACAAATAAGCAAATAACAGAATAAGGCATTATTGATCAATAATAACATTCAATGTAAATGAACCAAATTACTCAATCAAAAAAGAAGACCCAATAATCTGTTGCCTATAATAAGCGTATTTAATCTCCAAAGACATACTGAAAATGAAGGAGTGGAAAAAGATATTCCATGAAAATAAAAACTAGAAAGAGCAGGAGTAGTTATTCTTATATTAGACAAAACAGATTTCAAGACAAAAACTACAAAAATAAGGTCATTATATAGTGATAAATGGGTCAACTCAGCAAGAGGCAATAATAATTTTAAACATGCACTCAACACTGGAGCACTCAGATAGATAAAGCAAAGATTCCTACAACTAAGGAGAGAGATAGATAGACTCCAATACAGTAATATCTAGAGACATCAGGATCTCATTCTTAGCACTGGAGAGAACATTAACACAAAAATTAACAAGAAAGCATCAGAATAAATCTGCACTATGAAGCAAATGATCTAACATGTTTAAAGAATATTTCAATCAACAGAGACAGAATACATTATTCTCCTCAACATGTGGATTACTCTCAAGGCTAAACCATATGTTAGGCTACAAAAGCAGTCTTGAAAAAAAATTTAAAAAAACAAAATGATGTCAAGTATATTCTTTGACCACAATGAAATAAAACAAAAAAAAAATCAATAATAAGAGGAATTTTGGAAACTATACAAACACACAAATATTAAACAATATATTGCTGATTGACCAGTTGGTCAATGAAAAAATTCAGAAATAAATTGAAAATTTTATTGAAACAAATGATAATAGAAAGACAACATACCAAAATGTTGGGGCACAGCAAAAACTGTACTAAGAAGAACATTTACAGCTATAAGTGCCTACATCAAAAAAGTAAGAAAACATCAAATAACCTAATGCTGCATCTTAAATAGCTAGAAAAACAGGAGCAAACCAAACTCAAAATTACTAGAAGAAAAGAAATAATACAGATCAGAGCAAAAGTAAAATTAATGGACCTAAATAAAACAATACAAAAAATATCTAATGAAAAGTTTGTTTTTTGAGAAGACAATCAAAATTGACAAACTGTTAGCCAGACAAACTAAGAAAAAGAGAAGACCTAAATAAATAAAATAAATTAATTTAAAATAAAAAACAGACATTACAACCAAGACCAGAGAAACTCAAAGGACCATTTAAAGTTAGGATGTGCAACAATATGCCAGTAAATAGGAAACAATATTTAGAAATGGATAAATTCCTAAAAACATACAACCTATCAAGATTGAATCATAAAGACATACAAAACCTAAACAGACCAATAATGGGTAATGAGATCAAAGCCATAATAAAATGTCTCCCAACAAACAAAAGGCTAAGGCTTGACAGCTTCACTGATGAACAAAACTACTCAAGTATTTTGAAAAACAGAAGCAGAGGAAATACTTTTAAACTTATTTTATGAGTACAAAAAGCAGACAAAGACACATCAGAAAAGAAAACTACAAGGTACTATCTCTGATGAACACTGATACAAAAATCTGCAACAAAATATTATCAAAACAAATTCAACAACACATTAAAAATATTACTCATTACCAGTTGGAGTCATCCCAGAGATGCAAGGATAGTTTAACACATGCAAATCAATGTGATACACCATATAAACAGAACAAAGGACAAAACCATATGATCCTCTTCTTTGATGCTGAAAAACTATTTGATAAAATTCAACATCCCTTCAAAATGCAAACTCTTAGAAAACTGGTTGTAGAAGTAACATACCAGAATACAATAAAAGCTACGTATAACATACCCAAAGCTAGTATCATACTGAATGGGGAAATCCTAAAAGCTTTTCTTCACACTATGATCTGGAACACAATAAAAATGCCCACTTCCACTACCATTATTCAACATAGTACTGAAATCCTAGACAGAGCAATCAGACAACAGAAAGAAATAAAGGGGATCCAAATTGAACAGAAATCAAATTATCATTATTTTCAAATGATAGGTTTTCTTTTATTTTGAAAAATATAAAGATTCCATAAAAAGACACTTAGAACTGATGAACAAATTTAGTAAAGTTCCAGCATACAAAAACAACATACAAAAATCAGTAGCATTTCTATATGCCGACAGAGAATAATCTGAAAAATAAATTAGGAAAGTAATACCATTTACAATAGCTACAAATAAAATTAAATACCTAAGAATCAATTTAAAGAAGGGAAAAATATCTATAACGAAATTGATAAAATATAGATGAAAGAAATTGAAGAGGACAGAAAAATTTTATGTTCATTGTTTAGAAGAATTGATATTGTTAAATTGTCCATGCTACATAAAGGAATCTACAGATTCAAGACAATCATCAAAATACTAATAGCATTTCTTACTTAAATATTAAAAAATCTAAAATTTATATGGAACCACAAAAGACCCAGAATATACAAAGCTATCCTTAACAAAAAGCACTAACCTATAGAAATCATATAACCAGACTTCAGACTATACTACAGAGGTATAGTATGCAAAATAGCATGATATTGGCATAAAAACAGATCCATAAACCAATGGAACACAATAAAGAACACAGAAACAAATCCATACATCTAAATTGATTTCATTTTCAACAAAGGTGTCAAAACACATTGAGGAAAGCAGTCTCTTCAAAAAATGACACAGTTAAACCGGATAATCATATACAGAAGAATGTTACTACAACACTATCTCTTGCCATATACTTAAGTCAAATCAAAATGGATTAAAGTCTTAAATCCAAGACCTCAAAGTATGAAAGTAGTAAAAAATATATTTAAAAACCTCTCCAGAACATTTGTCTGGGCAAAGATTACTTGCTTATGAACAGCAAAGGAAACAATCAGCAAAGTGAAGAGACAACTTACAGAATGAGAGAAAATAATTTACATATTATCCATCTGTCAAGAGATTAATAACCGGAATATATAAGGAGCTCAAACAACTGTATAGGACAAATCAAACAACTGTATAGGACAAAGTCTAATAATCTGGTACAGTAAAAGGAAAAAGGCCTGAGTAGAAATTTGTCAAAAAAAGACATACAAATAGGAAACAGGTACATGAAAACTTGTTTAACATCATTGATCACCAGACAAATGCAAATTGAACCTTCAGAGATATTATTTCAACCTTGTTAAAATGGCGTTTATCCAAAAGACAGACAATAACAAATGCAGACAAAGATGTGGAGAAAAGGAAGTCCTTGTACACTGTTGGTGGAAATGTAAATCAATACAAAACTGTGGAAAACAGTTTGGAGGTTCCTCAGAATCTAAAAACAGAACTACTATATAATCAAGCAAGCCTGCTACTATTTATATACCCAAGAGAAATGAAATCAGTATATCATAGAGATATCTGCTCTCTCATATTTGTTGCAGCATTGTTCACAATAGCTAAGTTTTGGAAGCAACCTAAGTGTCCCTCATCAGAATAATAGATAATGTGGTACATATACACAATGGAGTACTATTCAGCCATAAAAAGGATGAGATCTTGTCATTTGCAACAACCTGGATAGAACGGGAGGTCATTAAGTGAGATGAGCTAGGCACAGACAGACTAAATTCACATTTTCTCATCTATTTGTGGGACTAAAAATGAAAACAATTGATTTTGTGGAGAAAGAGAGTAGAATGATGATTGTTCAAGATGAGAAGGGTTGCTGGAGGGAGGTGGTTAGTAGCTACAAAATATAGTGAGATAGATAAAATAATAACTAGCATTTGATAGCACAACAAGGTGACTACAGTCAACAATAATTTCTTGCACATTTCAAATACAGAGGATAATTGGAAGCTTTGAAATACAAAGAATAGATGCTTGCAGTGATGGATATCCCATTTACCTTGATGTAATATTATGCTCTGTATTCCTGTTACAAAATATTTTATGTACCCCCATAAATATAATTTCTAAGAGAGAAGTCATCATGCTTTCCCCTGTGGATTCTAGACTTCTAGAATATGCCCGGTCCCATAAGTATTCTGAGTTGAGTGAAATAGTAATAGAAATATCTATCTATCTATCTATCTATCTATCTATCTATCTATCTATCTATCTAATCTATAGATCTATGTCTATCATCTATCTTCTATATATCTGTAGATCTATATCTATGTATCTATCTATCTATATCCCTCTGAACTGACATCCAAGAACCCAATATTTGTGTATGCTTCTGATGAGTAAAATGCTTTTATCTGTAATGAGAACCAAAAGAACTATAAATATATGTCAGGCCGGCATTCTTATGGAAGTAAAAAGGCTAGAACTGTTACTTTTCCTCACCATGATATTTTCAAAACAAAATCAAATTTTACTTTGTAAAATTATCCCCTGAATTGTTTTTACATCATCATCGTAATATCTCCTAACTTAGTGTCACTGCCTTCTCCAGACCTCATGACCTCTCCACTACTTTAGTTACTCAACAGGAATATAACACTTCAATATTTTTGTTTTAACAGTGAAAGATTAAATATTTGACTTCCATATGCCCCAATGATCAATTCCACCTTAGGCTAGGCATATTGGTTTTCAGAAAACATATTTATTTCTCAAAGCTTATTTAAAAGTAATCTGTGTTTTAAAAATCACACCACACTTTATTTCCTGCTGTACAGGATTCAGAATAACACCAAAAGCTTAGGGATTCGTTTGACAAGAATCAGCAATGGCTTGCCTTATATCTGAATGGAAAATTGAGTGGAAACTTGCAGGATGATACCAGTTTGCTTAATACTTACTATCAAATTTTAGATAACAAAATATTGTGATTAGTAGACAAGGGACTCCTATCTACATTTAGTTAATAATCCTTTAGGTATATCTTCCAGAGCACGAGGCATGCACCTAATAGATTTGGTATTGCTCTTAGGCTGTGGTGTCAAATATTAATTAAAATACTAGAGAAAATTTTCTCTTGTTTCTGACAATATTGTGTAGGTAAGGGGGAAAAAAAGAAGTACTTAATAATTCAGATTTAAAATCAGTATACTACAGAGTATATTATATATCAGAACCTGATCATAGTATGTAGAAAAAAACATTGTGTGAATGAATAACATAATGTGTGCAGATAAAGAATAGGTAAGTTGACAAATGATGATGCTCCAGTTAGTTCTTAATTCCTTACACACAAAAGGCACACACAAAAATATATCACTTACATTTTTACTCAGAAAATTGGAGTCACCTAAAATTTTTGTACTACTTTCAAGCTTCCAAATCTATTTTAGTATTTTTCGTCATTCATTTTAATTTCTTTTCTCCTATCTGAAGGGAAGAAAGTTGGTCTCTAATCATAAGGCAGAATAGTTTATGTTCTGCTTATAAAAACTTAAGATACATTGTTTTCTGTGTTGTCTTTCATTTTAGAAAGATATCTTCATTGTGGAATGTTAGGGGATCACAGTATACAGAAAAACAATGAATACCAACAACAAAGCCAGCATTTTTAGATAATCATAATTATCATTTTGGTTTAAATCTTTCTATAGGTTTTATTTAATACATATATACATATATGAACTTTTACAATGTGAATACAATTTTTGAAAACATTTTGTTATATCATTTTAGCATTATATATTGTACGAAATACTATAGATTATCAAAATTTTCTGTGACATGACATATATATACGTATATAAACATTTAAAAATAGTTACATATGATATCTTCTTATTAATGCACCATTTTTTTGTTTTCCTAATGTTTACAATTTTAATTAGTTTCATTCCTATACTGTTAGGAATATTATTTAAAGAATGATACGTCCAGTTAGCCTTCAGTATCCTTGTGTTCCACATTCTTGTATTCAAGTAATTGGAGACCAAAAATATTCCAAAAAAAAACAGTGAAATGTAACAATACCACAAGAAATAAAATACAAATAAAATACACTATAGAAACCATTTATACAACATTTACATTTTATTAAAAAGTATATGTAATCTAAAAATTATTACAAGTATATGAGAAAAGGCATGTAGGTCATATGCAAATACTATAACACTTTGTAATAGGGACTTGAGCATCCACAGATTTTAGTATTTATGGGGGTCCTGGAAACAATTCTTTGTGGATAACTATGAACAACTGTACATAAATTCTTACATTTCTAGTTATGTCCATAGTTTAAGTTACTAAAAATTTAAGTTTAAAGACATAAATTATGTTTTAAAAAATCATTACATATGGCCACATTTCTCTACTGAATTTTACCATTTTATATTTTCACCATTAGTGGAAAACGTATGTTTTACCTACTGAGTTATTCCTAGTATCTGACATTATTTTCAAAATTATTGTCAGTTTTAAATATATTTAATTTGCATTTATTTTATAACTGTTTAGTTTTAAAAAATAAGGCTGAAGAGAAGAAAGATGTTTATTTATATCTATTTCCTTTATGGAACTGAAGGGTTACTTCATTTGCCCACAATATATCAATATGTTATATCACTTATTGACATCCAATAATTGTCTCTACATTGAGCGTGGCAGTTCTTCATCTGATATTTCTTTTTCTAATTTTTATTTTAGAGTCAGGAGTACATGTGCAGGTTTGTTATATAGGTAAACTATATGCCATGGAGGTTTGGTGTGCAGATTAGTTCATCATCCAGGTAACAAGCAAAGTAAACAATAGGTATTTTTTCTGATCCCCTTCTTCCTCCAACTCTCCAGTCTGAAACAGACCCCAGTGTATATTCCCCTCTGAGTGTCCATGTGTTCTCATTTTGTAACTCCATGGTTGATAGCAATTTAGGTTAATTCCATGTTTTTGCCATTGTGAATAGTGCTGCAGTGAACATACATGTGTATGTATTTTTGTGATACAAACATTCATATTACTTTCGGTATAAACTTAATAATGAGCTTGCTAGGTTACATGGAAATTCTGTTAAATTCTTTGAAGGATTGGCCTGTAGTTTTCTTTTTCTGATGTTTATTTGTGTACTGTTGGTATCAGCATAAAACTAGCCTCATAGAATGAGTTTGAAAGTATTTCCACCGCCTGTATTTTTCAGAATAGTTTGAGTAGGATTGGTATGATGTATTTTTTTAACGTTTCATAGAATTCAGAAGTGAAGCCATCATGTCTCTGGCTTTTCTTTAGTGGGATACATTTTATTATATCTTTGATCTTGTTACTCTTTTTGGTCTGTTCAGGGTTTGGATTTCTTCCTGGTTCAATTTTGGTAGGTGGTATGTGTCTAGCAATTTGCCTCTTTTTTCTAGATATTCCAATTTATTGGCATATAATTGCTCATAGTAGCCACTAATGATCTGAATTTCTGCAGTATCAGTTGTAATGTCTCCTTTTTTATTTCCTACTAGATCATCTAGCGCTCTCTCTCTCTCTCTCTCTGTCAGGCCAAAGGTTTGTCAATTTGTATAACTTTTCAAAGAATCAACTTTTTGTTTCACTTATCTTTTGTATTTTAAAATTTTAATTTCATTTATTTCTGTTTTGATCTTCATTATTTCTTTTCTTCTAATTTTGGGTTTGGTTTGCTTTGGCTTATTCAGTTCTTTAAGATGCCTCATTAGATTTTGCATTTGAAGTTTTTTTATTATTCTTTGATGTTGACACTTACAGCTATAAACTTTCCTCTTAATACTGTTTTTGCTGCATCCCACAAGTTTTGGCATGCTGTGTTTCCATTATCATTTTTTCAAGAAATTTGTCAATCCTCTTCTTAATTTCTTCATTGACCCACTGGTCATTCAGGAGCATGTGTAATTTCCATGTATTTGTATAGTTCCCCAAATTTGCTTTTATTAATTTCTACATCTATTTCATTCTGGTCGGAAAAGATACTTAATATTATTTTAAATTTTGAAAGTTTTAAGACTTGTTTTGTTACCTAACTTATGGTCTATTCTTGAGAATGACCCTGATCCATCTGCTGAGGAAAATAATGTGTATTCTGCAGTTCTAAGACAAAATGTTCTGTAAATTTCTGTTAGATCCATTTGGTCTATAGTGTAGATAAAGTCTGATTTTTTTTGTTGTTGTTGTTGTTGATGATTTTCTGTGTGGAAGACTTGTTCAATGCTGAAAGTGGGATTTTGAATTCTCTAGCTATTATTGTATTGAGGCCTATCTCTCTCTTTAGCTCTAATAATATTTCCTTTAAGTATTTTGGTTCCCCAGAGTTGTTGGATTCAAATATATATTTTAAAATTTATATCCTCTTGCTTAATTGACCCCTTTATCATTATATCATAATATTCTTTGACACTTCTTATATTTTTTTGTTTGAAATGTACTTTTTCTTATATACATATAGAAACTTCTGCTTATTTTTGGTTTCCATTAGCATGGAATAACTTTTTCTATCCCTTTCTTTTCAATCTATGTGTGTATTTACAGGTGAAGTGTTTTTATTGTAGGCAACACATCAATGGGTCTTGTTTTTTCAATTATTTAGCCAGTTCATATATTTTGATTGAAGAGTTTAGTTCATTTGCAGTCAATGTTATTATTGATAAGTAAGGGCTTATTCGTGCCATATTGTTGTCTGTTTTCTGGTTGTTTTATGGTCTCCTCTTCATTTTGATTTCCTTTCTGTCTTCCTCTAGTGAAGGTGATTTTCTCTGGTGATGTAATTTACATTCTTGCTAGGTATTTTATTTGTATTCATTGCATGTTTTTTTTTTTCCATGAGGCTTGCAAATTGTGTCTTATGACCCGTTAGTTTAACCTGATAACAACTATTTGTATAAACAAACATACAAACAAGCACAAAAAAATTAATAAAATCTGTATGCCTTAACTTCATCTCCCCACTTTTTAACTTTTTGTTATTCTCATCTTATTGTACTGCCATCACTTGAAAATTTGTTGTAGTTGTTATTTTGATTGGTTAGATGCAGAACTCACTTGCCATTTTCATTCTTCCCAGTGAGAGCAGCAGACCAGCAGACCAGAGCTGTTTCTATTTTGCCATCTTGGCTACCCACCCTCTCTCAATATTCTTACATACATATATATATATATATATATATATATATATATATATATATATATGTGTGTGTGTGTGTGTGTGTGTGTGTGTGTGTATAAAATATATATATATATAAACACACATATGTATATACACATATATGTATGTCTGTATATACCATTACCTAGATTTTCTATCACTATGTGGATAGTATCTTCTAAATGCACAAAAGTTTTACATTTTGATGAAGTCCAATTTATTTATATTTTCTTTTGCTGTGTCTGCATTTGCTGTCATATCCAGAGAATCATTATCATGGCCATGTAATTAAAATTTCCTTTTTTTTCTTCCAAGGGTTTAATAGATATCTCTCTTACATTTAAGTGTTTGATCTATTTTAAGTTTGTATATAATGTAAGGTAATTATCCAACTTCAGTATTTTGCATGTAGTTTTCCAAGCACTATTGGTTCAATCCTGCTTTAAGTTTCTTGAATGCATAAACCTAACTCCTGCTTCAGGGCCATTGTACTTACTGTCTTTTCCACCTGAAATGCCCCAGCTGCAGATATTCATGTGACTGGTTTTATCTCTATTATCTATTACCATAGTAATAGTATCTATTTACCATAAATGTTAAATTCAAATGTTACATCCTCAGATAAGTCTCTCATTCTCTAAAAGCCCTTCTAACATCACTCCTGGACATATCTAACCTATTATCTTATTTAACTTTCTTCATACAATTTTTTACTATCAAAAATTTTTACTGATTACCATTGGCAAGGGTGGGTGTATAATATGGAGAGATGTATGGGTCAAAGGGTACAAATCTGCAAATATGAAGAATAAATAAGTCTAGAGATCTAAGGTACAATATGAAAACTATAATTATATTATTGTACCCTGAAGATACGCTAAGAGAATAGATTTTAGGTGTGCTTACCAAAATAAATAAATAAATTTAAAAAAAAGGATAAATTTGGCTCTCCAGTGTTTTTTGGTGGTTCTATGCACATTTTAGGATTTTTTGTTCTATTTTTTATGATGCATGCCATTGGAATTTTGACAGAGATTGAAGTCTATATTGCTCTGGGTAGCATGGACATTTTAACAATATTATTTTTCCCGCCTATGAACACAGGATACATTCCCTTTCATTTGTGTTTTGTTCACTTTCTTTCATTAATGTTTTATCTTTTTCAGTGTACAAATCTGCCAACTCTTCATTGAAATTTATATCTTTGCAAAAGGAGGATTTCAAAATTTTTTAGATAAATGATTATCTGTATATACAAATGCTACTAATTTTTGTATATTGCTTTTATCCTACAACTTTACTAAATTTATTTATTATTTCTAACAGGTTTCCTTGTTTAATCTTTGGGGTTTCTAAATATAAATTGTTGTAATCTGCTGTGTGACCCAGCAATTCCTCTTCTCATTATATACCCAATGGAAAAAAAAATCATTACTTTGTAAAGAAACCTGCACTCTCATATTAATTGGTGCATTATTAACAATAACTGAGATGTAGAAACAACGTAGGTGGCCATGAATAGATGAACAAATAAATAAACTTTAAGACAAATTTGTCTATCTATATCTACATACCCATACACACACACACACACACACACACACACACACACAATGTATATATACACACATATATATGTATATAGATGTAATAAAGGAAATCTTGCCATTTGCAGCATGGATACACCTAGAGTATATTGTTCTAGGTAAAGTAATCCAGATGCAGAAAGAAAAATATTACATAATTTCACTTATTCGGTCTGTAAAATATTTTTTTAAAAGCTTGAATACACAAAGATAGAGCATAAAACAATGGTTACCATGGGTACTCTAGGGGAGAGAAAATGGAGAGATGTAGGTCAAATAATACAAAGTAGTAGATATATATAATGAACAAGTCTGGAGTTTTAATGTGCAACATAAGGACTAAAGTTAATACAATTGTATTAGAGATTTTTGTTAAACAAGTAGATATTATCTGTTCTTGTCACAAAAAATTACTACGTGAGATAGTATTCATCTGATTCATTCACTATAGTTACCATTGTACTATCTATATGTAACTATGTATCATTATGTATCCCTTAACATCCTTGTAAACCTTAAAAATATACAATAAAATGTATTATTTAATGGGTAACTGCATGAGATAATGTTAATTTGCTGGAGGTTAGTAACCAGTTCACTACATATAAGAAAACAGCATGTTTTACAATTTAAATATATATAATACAATATTATTAATTTATTCAGGTTTTTGTATCTTCCTTTAATCACTCTATTTTGTGTTTCCATGGAATGGAATTTATAAGAAATCAGGAACCTTGTTAACTAATGGTGAAGTAAAAGAGATTTGCACAGAATAGGAGACAGTTTTTTTTTTTTAAATTCTCACTGATTTATCATTTTCAATAATAAGCTTATAAAATATTTTTTCTCAACATTTGTTCTACACTGAAAAGGAAACAAATAGACATTACATGCAGATTCACAATATTATCTAAAATATACGTCCATATATTTTTCTTTATGGAGTAAAAAACAAAACAAAACTGTTTTATTATCGAAAACATCCAAAGCACAACTCTGTAATAGAAATGAGAATGGTTACTATTCTTTTTCTAATGGGTCTCTTTTCCTTTGTCCCACTCCTTTTGAAGAAAATGCCATATGCTGTAAAGTTTAATGAAATGGCAAAATGACTTGAGTACAAATTGTTGTGCATTACTTAGAAAATACATCATTTGGTGATGCAGCTTGCCTGAAAGATGTTTTTGGAAAGTGTTTTTGTATATTTACTAGAAATACTAATTTAAATTGGACTATATTTCTCCACAGGGTGCAAATATGATTTTAAGCTAGAACGGTTATCAGAGTATATTGTTTCAGGCTATTTTTCAATAAGAGTGAATAGAGGACAATTCTCCAGTGGGAGTGAAAAAGTTGCATAATTATGTCATAAAACATTAACTTAACAGTAGGAAGTAGCACTTATGTACCACTATAAGTTCTGTTCTCTTGGGTTTAATTTTTTACAACTATAATAAATCTAATAGATCCATAATTCCCTTATTGAGACAGAAATTGTATTTGTTTTCAAAATCTAGCAATCTTCTATGAGCACAGGCAAGCATTCACACACACCACACATGCACAAAATGTGTAAGATATCTGGTATATTATTAAAATTAAAATGCCCTATGAGCATTTTCTTCTTAGGAATTAAAACATTAAATTAATGACTCCTTTGAGTTTTAGAATGTCAGGTTGTATTATAAATTGTGAGAAAAAATACTAAATGTGAAAACACTATCATCATAGTGTTTTCATATTGCATAGGAATATTAAATGACAAATGGTAGTAAACTCTCCTGTCTCAATGAGATAATCACCTGCTTATGTGAGTACCTTCAAAGTGGAATAAAGCACAAACGTGTTGTCTCTCTATATTTTCCTTTTACATAGCAGCTCTGGATGATAGCTCACATTCCCTTGTTCTCAGAAATCTCAGTACTAAGATTCCTTAAATCTTCAGGGTAAATTTCTCTACATGTCTGAATACCACGGATTTCAAATTTGAACGTATCACTGGAACAGACACTTATATTCTTAAATGGCTTTGTACTTTAGTAAAGCTCTTCTATCTGCAAAAGTTATCATGCATTCTTCAATATTTAATTTGTACTTTATTTTTCACAGTGCTTCATTCCTCCTTTAAAAAAATTGACTTCACATTACTAACACTTCCAGTGTCTCAAAGACTGCTTATTTTAGGAAACTCATAATTTTATAGGTTTAGCCCATTTTTTTCTGTATTTTCAGAGTTTCATGCACTTGAAATCCATTATCATGTTTTTCTTTGGTTTTCTCTATTTTAGAAAAAATAAGCTTAGTTTTTCCTCATTGTTCTCATGAGTCTTATTTTTCATAATTTGTAATATTTTCAGAATCAATTTCATAATATCTTCAAGTTATCTAAACCTATAACATCCTTTTAAAAATGTTGAAGGAAGGCCGGGCATGGTGGATCAAGCCTGTAATCCCAGCACTTTGGGAGGCTGAGGCGGGTGCATCATGAAGTCAGGAGATCGAGACCATCCTGGCTAACATGGTGAAACCCCATCTCTACTAAAAATACAATATGCCTTCAGTCCCAGCTATTCCAGAGGCTGACGCAGGAGAATCGCTTGAACTCGGGAGGTGGAGGTTGCAGTGAGCCGAGATCGCACCACTGTACTCCAGCCTGGGTGACAGAGTGAGACTTCATCTCAAAAAAAATGTGGAAGTAATATAGAATGTTTTTTATCATAGAATATTTTTAGTAGTATAACTACTGAGATTACTAAATGGATACAAATCTACGGTTATTTAATGATGGAAATATATTCAATCATTGAAAAAAAAAGTTTTTCATTGTCCATTCTATATTTTTAATTAAACTTGATTTTGCCAGTTATCTATTCTCAAAGTTATTTAACTAACCCCAGTGTTATCAATAGTCATCTACTGGACTCTCTGCTTTATTTCCAAATCTGAAGAAATTTTAACTTGGCTTATATACTTTCTACATTTTATCTAGCTTGTCATCATTAAAGAGATTGCTGGAGGACATGCTGCAAAATCATATTCTGGATCAGTTTGACTAGTAATATTTTTATTGTGAACATAAATGCATGATCATGAGTTTTATAAATAAACAGTTATTTGCAGGTATTTGAGAGATGGGATTCACATATTACCAGAAGAGTTGCTTAAACAGACATTGGTTAAATATATCCCAGAGGAAAAAAAAATTCAACAAGATGTATTAATCAACAGTCATTGTCTTAGTCCTGGGAATGCTGCCATTATGTGTCTCTAGGGTTAACTGTCAAGTTTTATTAGGTCATAGAGTTGGCCTCACCACAGTTCTGGGTCCCTCGCCTAGTCAGCTAATTGGTTATATAAGCAATATTCTCTGGTTTGCATGTAGTATTGGTTGCCTTTATTAGAAGAAATAAGAGACAAAATCACAGTAAGAGTAAGTCCTGTTCAAGATGTAATCCCTAGAGTTTAGCCAGCCATCTCAAAATGCCTCCCTGATGTCACAAAAAAAGTCTGTAAGGGATCACAGATAATTCCCTTATCTAGTAGTTCAAAACCTAAAAAATGAGCAGCACTAACAGAGTTTCATTAATATGGAAAGGTAGCTTTATTAATATGGAAAGATGGCATAGCAAAGCTGTGAAGCAACCTTAGAGTTCAAATCCCAGCTCTGTTTACTGCTGCTTTGGGGAAATTTTTTAACCTCTTTCTTCACTTTTTTTTCTACTGTAAAATTGGCATGAAAACAGTGGCTGTTTCACAATGTTACTATGAAAATTGGAGTTAACAGTTATTACAAATCTCTGAAAGCAACATTTTGACAATAGTATGAGCTATAATAAATTGTTAAAGGAAAATTTTTGCAAGGCTTGTAATTGTACTTTTGAGCAGGACTATCTTGATAACAGAAGTTCCAGAGTTAAAAGTCACAATAGTCACATACAAAATTTAAAATGAAAGAAATTTTAAAATTCTTTAGTAGATCAGCTTGCAAACTAAATTTTTATGAGCAATGATATTAAATTGCTCTTTTTAAGCAGCCAACTCTTATTTTCAAATAAAAGGTTTTGCAGAACCCCAATTTATAAAACAGCTAAGAGTAAAGTTCACCATGCTGTACAACAGATTGCTAGAATTCATTATTTCTAATTGAATCTTTTACTCTTTGACCAACAACTCCCCTTTACTCATTGACTCCCGCTCCCCAGCCTCTGGTAACCACCACTTTACTCTTGACTTCTGTGAGTTTGATTTTTCTAGACTCCAGATATGAATGAGATCGTACAGTATTTCTCTTTCTGTGTCTGGCTTACTTCACTTAAAATGTCTTCTAAGTCCATCTATGTTGTCTCAAATGACAGAATTATCTGTTGCTTTCTTTTTAACACTGATATAGTATTTCATTGTGCATATATATCACCTTTTAAAAACCATTCATCTGTTGATGGACATTTTGGAGTTTCCAAATCCTAGCTTGTGTATGATACTGCAGTTATGTTAACTAAAATGTATTGTGTAATTTAAAACAACTATCAGAGAAAGTGTTATTCTCACCAAAAGAATGATATTTGAGTTGATGTATATCATAATCAGCCTGATTTAATCATTCTACAGTGTATACATGTATAGAAAAACCATGTTGCACCCCATACACACACACACACACACACACAATTATTATTTGTCAACTAAAAATAAAACAATTTTCTTTAATAAAGTAGAGTTGTTTTATTGAAGCAAGGATAGCTCTCCCTTTCCCTTCTTTTCTTGGCATCATTAAAGGCATGATTCCTCTAAAAAACAAAATAAACTTTATCTAACGACAGACCTGTCTACTCTGTAGAAGTCATCATTCAAATAAATATCTCTGAGGAAATCTGAATATTCAACGTAGGTAATCCAGTCTCTCTGGGTGGCCTTAGAGCATTGTATATTGAGTAAAAGTGTTTGTTCCCCACAAATCTGGAAGCCATAAGATTTTCAATGATCTGATCAAGGATCAAGCCCCAGAGGAAATACTTTTGATCTCCTGGCTCTTATTTTAAAACCACACCACAATGTTGGATGAGAATCCATTGTATATCAATAATAATGACACTTGATGTTTAATGTCTTAATATAAAGTTTTCTACATAAAAATGCTACCTAAAAATATATTGCATGTTAGTAGTTAGTAATTAATAACTCTTCAGAGTTTGCTTCCACTCTAATGGCCCTTTGTTGCTGAAAATCTACTTTATTGTAGAAATAATGTTCACATAACATAAAATTAACCATTTTAACCATCTTAAAGGTACAATTCAGTGGCTTTTAGTATATTCACAATGTTTTATTACCATCACCACCGATTCCAGAACATTTTCATTATCTAAAAAAGAAACTCTGTACACATTAAGTGGTTACTCTCCATTTTCTCTCTCTCAGTCCCTGAAAACCACTACTCTGCTTTCTTTCCATATAAAATTGCCTGTTCTGGACACTTGTCAAAAATATAATCATACAATATGTGGCCTTTGGTATCTGGCTTCTTTCACTTAGTATAATGTTTTTGAGGTTAATCCAAACAAATCAGAATTTGCTTCTGGTGAGGGCTCTCTGCTTCACTTGCAGATGACCACCTTGTTATGACATGGTCTTTATTTTGTGCACTTGTGGAGACGGGGGAGTAGGGGAGGAGAGGGAGAGAGAGACAGAGAGAGACTGCTCTCTGGTGTCCCTTCTCACAAGCTCATTTATCCTATAAGATTAGGGCTCTGCCCTTACGATCTCATTTAACTTTAATTACTTCTTTAGATAACCTACCTTCAAATATAAGTACAATGATAATTTACATATAAATTAATTTAGGGGGACACAAATATTTGGCCCATAACATTCTCTCAGATTTAGTTTATGTAAAAGTGATTTAAATTCTCTTTAATTTTTAAAGGATAATTTTAACAAATATAAAATTATTAACATATTTTTTTTCTTTGAACACTTAACATATGATTCCACTGTCTTCTAAGCTCTGTGGTTTCTGATGAGAAGTCAGCAATTAATTTTATTGAGATTCTCCTGTAAGTGGCAAGCTGCTTCTTTCTTGCTGCTTTAAAAATTATCTTTTTGTCTTTATTTTTGACAGTTTGGTTATGTTCCTCAAAGTGTGTGTCTTTGAGAATATTCTACTTAGGGTTTACTGGTTTCTTGATATTTAGAATTATTTCTGTAATCTAATTTGGGAATATTTTGAGAACTGGTTTTTCAAATTATGTTTATGTACTTTCAATCTCTGTACTACTTCTGGAACTATCATCATGCATACCTTCATAAATTTGTTATATCCTGCATAATTTTAATTTTTAAAAATTCTTTTTTTCTCAGCCTAAATAATCTCAATTAACTGTTTTCAAGATCCTTCAACCTTTATTCGGCATGCTTAAAACTGCTGTTGAACTACTCTAGCAATTATTTTATTTCAATTATTGTATATTTTAACTCCAAAAATTTTATTTGGTTCATTTTTGTTAGATCTGTCTCTTTACCAATGTTATCAATTTGGTTAGACATTCTACATTCCTTTATTTATTTTTATATAGTTTCCGTTCCTTCATTGATCATATTTTAAATGATTGATTCATAATTTTGTTTAGAAATCCAGTGTCAGATCTTTCAAAGACAGTTTTTAGTAATTTTTTATTGTGTAAGAGCAATATTTTCTAATTTTTTGCCTGCTTTATATTTTTTTCTGGTAAATTGGACATTTGGTATATTACAATACAGCAACTCTAGAAATTAGATTGTTCTGTCTCCAAAGTTTAGTTGTTATTGCTTATTGCAGTTGTTTTTCTTTATTGACTTGTCTGAACTAATTTTATAAAGTACATATTCTTTGTTGTGTGTGACCACTAAAATCTGTTTAACATTAGTTTAGCGATGACCTAGTGACTCAACAGATATTTCCTTAAATGTCTGAAAAAATGATAACAAAACCTCCCAGTTGTGCAGATTGACTCTACATTTGTGGTGGTTTATGCCTTCAACACTTGGCCTGGCAGTTTAGTGTTCTAACTTTGCCTTCATTTCTTGCCTGTGAGTCTCCCAAAGATCAGCCAAAGGTGAAAGTTTAGGGACTTAGCAGATAAGTTCTGAATACATGCCAGTCCTGGGCATGCACATCTTAGATTCCCAGAAATCTGTGGCAGCATTTTAAAGTCCCTTACTTCCAATATGTCTCACTAACTAGCTTTTTTTCTCAACCACTTTAGTTTGTCTATCATTTACCCCACTGCTATCCATTGCCTTATGTGTCAACAAATAATGCACCTACTTTTAAATGTTTTCAACAATATTCCCCCAGGGTAGCCACTTCAGCCCCGCTAGAGTACTGACCTAGGTGAAATAAAGGGAAGCCCTTTGAGCTTATACTTCAGGGTGTCACAAAATAGGTAAAAAAGAAAACCAAATTCTTGGAGTATATGATTTATTGTCTCTCTCCTTCATCAGGAATCTATAATCGGATGTGGGCAGTATTCTTTAAGGCCACTGTCAAGTTGAGAAGTATGGGGTGGGTTTAGGGTTGGTAAAACCCTTAGAAAATTTTCTTAATGAAATTCAGATGTTTAAAAAATATTTAATTTGTTGCTGTGAATTTCTGATTAGTTCCCAGTGCTCTTCTAAATGTGATTGTGTCAGTTTATGCCACATAAGTATCTGCTTTTGTGGGATAATGGGCTTTGGTAATTCTATGCTCTCCCATTTCAGCTGACATCACTGGAAATTTACTTTTAAATGAGTCATGCATTACCTTAAGAGAGCCTAGAGACCTTTGCAAAATAATGACAACAGGTCAGAAAATTGAAGTTTGGAAATAATCAGTGTTATTTGTAACTTTATCTGTGCTTCCTTGAGGCATTTAAAATTTGTTAATTTAATTAGCACCCCAAAGTTTAACTGATTCTACATTCCTATGTGAAGAAAATTGTTAAAATTGCATTCATAATAATTAGGTGTAAAAAAATACAATAAGTTTCATTTTCACATAGAAAAATTATCACACTGAAACATTTATTTCAAGGTGGCCAATTTAAATTAATTAATATGTATTACTGCAAAAGTTTCAATTTGCAATGAAAATGTAAGAATATTGCATTGTCTACACGTTGAAGTTAACATAGATGATTATAACAAGTGCTGAATAATTTATAAAGCAGTGTTTTTATATTGAGCACCTCTATTCAAACTAATGTTTACTTTGTGGGAAAAGGAACACTTAAAACATGTGAGCCAATTTAAAAATCTATGAAGTAGTATCACAAATGGTATATTTTAAAGTCAACATTTAAATTAATCCTAATTTTCCATAGAATTTGATTTTCTCCAAATGTGTATACATAGTGACTCTCTGTAAAACTTAACCATTAGCAACTATGTGAATTTTATTCTTTATACCCTATTGAACTAAGATAATACTAGCTATGTGAATTATATCATCTGCAGAACTCATTTACAATATATATTCAAATCCACCAAAAATAGTAATGCATCTCTTTTGAGTTCACATTCCAGTACTCTTTTGACTGAAAACATAATTCATGCTTACATTTGCATAAGTCATTTTGTACATATCCACTAGTTTCTCTACAGTAAAGTGTATGCAAAAGAAACCTTGTGATTAGTTTTCAAATTCAGAGTAACATCATTTGTTCTTTAATAGTTATGCTTAACTAATAATTAGATGTTGATTATTTAAAATATGTTTGAACAAACTCTTGGATCACAACACAATAAAAACAGAAATTAATACTAAAAATTACTCAAACACATACAATGACATAGAAATTAAACAGCCTGCTTCTGCATGACTTTTGGGTAAACAATGAAATTAAGGTAGAAATCAATAAATTATTTGAAACCAATGAGAACAAAGATAAAACATACCGTAATCTCCAAGATACAAGTAAAGCAATGTTGAGTAAACTTTATAGCACTAAACACCCACATCAAAAAGTTAGAAAGTTCTCAAATTTACAACTTCACATTCCACCTAGAGAAATAAGAGCAAACCAATCCCAAAGCTAGCAGGTGACAAGAAATTACCAAAATGAGAGCTGAACTGAAGAAAATTGAGACAAAAAAGTATACAAAACATCAAGGAATCCAGGAATTGGTTTATTGAATGCAGGAATAAGATTGATAGACTACTATATGGACTAATAAAGAAAAAAAAGATCCAAAAAAACACAATCACAAATGACAATGGGGACATTATCATTGACTCCATAGAAACACAAAACTCTCAGAGGCTGCTATTAACACCTCTATGTGCACAAACTAAAAAACTCAGCAGAAATGGAGGAATTCCCAGAAACAATCTCCCAAGAATGAAGGAGAAAGAAACTAAATCCCTGAGCAGATCAATATTGAGTTCCAAAATTGAATCAGTAATAAAAAGCCTGCCAATGAAAAAAAAAAACTGGGACCAGATGGATTTACAGCCAAATTCTATCAGATTTATAATAAAGCACTGGCATCATTGCTACTCAATCCAAAAAATCAAGAAGAAGGGATTCCTGCCTAACTCATTCTATGAAACCACTGTTATCCTGATAACAAAAGCTGGCATGGAGACAAAAAAAGAAAATGTCAGGCCAATAACCTTGATGAACATAGATGCAAAAATCTTCAACAAAATACTAGCAAACCGAATCCAGCAGTACGTCAAAAATCCAATCCACCACAATCAAGTAGGCTTTATATTTGGGATGTAAGATTGATTTAGAATACACAAATTAATAAATGTGATTCACCACAAAAACAGAACTAAAAACAAAACCACAAGATCATCTCAATAAATTCAGAAAAGGCTTTTGATAAAATTCAATATCACTTCATGTTAACCCTCAACAAACTAGTTGTTAAAAAAATAGACTTAAAAATGATAAGAGCTACCTATGATAAACTTACAGCCAATATCATACTGAATGGGCATTAGCTGCATACCTGCCCCATGAGAACCAGAACAAGAAAAGGATTCCCACCTTCACCTCTTTTATAAAACATAGTATTGGAAGTCGTAGCCAGAACAATCAGGAAAGCAAAATAAATAAAACACATCTAAATAGGAAGAGAGGAAGTCAAACTATCTGTGCTTGTAGACAATGTGACTCTATACCTAGAAAACTCCATAGTCTGTGCCCCAAAGCTCCTGTATCTGATAAACAATCTTAACACAGTTCAGGATAAAAGTTTGATGAACAACATTTAGTAGCATTTGTATTCAAGCTGAGAGCAAAATCAAGAATGCAATCCAATACACAACTGGCACAAAAAGAATAAAATACATAGGAATATAGCTAACCAGGCAGGTGAAAGATCTCTACAATCAGACTTACAAAACATTGCTAAAAGGATTCAGAGATGACACCAAAAAATGGAAAAGTAATCGAGGCCCATGTATAGAAAGAATCAGTACTGACAAAATGGCCATATTCTCCAAAGCCATTTATAGATTCAATGTTATTCCTATAAAACTACCAACAACATTCTCCACAGACATTTTTTTTAAACCCACTATTTAAAATTCATATGAGGTAGGGCATAGTGGCTAACGCCTGTAATTCCAGCACTTTGTGAACTCAGGTATTTTTATTTCAATAGTTGTAGGGGTACAAGTGATTTTTGGTTACATGGATAAATTTTGTAGTGGTAAAGACTGAGCGTTTAGTATACCAATTATCCAAATAGTGAAAATTTTGCCCCAATAGGTGATTTTCTAATTCCTCACACCCCTCCTAACTTCCCTTTTTCTGAGTTTCCAATGTTCATTATATCACTCTGTATGCTTTTACCTACCCATAGCTTACCTCTCACTTATAGATGAGAATGTGTGGTATTCAGTTTTCTGTTCCTTAGTTACTTCTCCTAGGATAATAGATAATAGCCTCTAGTTCCATCCAAGTCACTTCAAAAGGCACAAATTCATTCCTTTTTAAGGCTGGGTAGTATTTCAGAATGTGTGTATGTGTAATATATACAAACACAAGTAAATATATACAAAAATGTAAATGTATGTGTGTATATACATCCTGAATTATTTTTTTGATTTATTTATGTTGGTGTTCAACTTTCTTTGGAATCTCATTGAGCAACTTTCTAATTAACCTTTTGCCTTATTTATCTGGTATTTCAAAGATTTCATTTTTGCCTTGGATCTATTGCTGGAGAGTTAGTGTAATCTTTACCCACTGTTGTAAAACTCTTTTTTCATATGGTAATAATTATCATCTGGGTAAAGCATTTCTTCTTATTTTTGAATTCATTTATTTTTTACCTCCTTGAAGATCTGACTTTAATATGTATAGTTTATAGTTATCTAGCTTTGACTCTGAGTTGTGGGAATGCATATAAAGCACACCCTGATGCCACGTCTTCTCATATACTCCTCACCTTATCAAATCAGTTCTAGTGCTGGCTAAAGTTAAGGCACTCCCCTGTGGCTTGATTGCTTGTCTCCCCAGTGGACATGTATATCAGAGAGACAGTTTCTCCCCATTTTGTACTTGGAAGACTCAGTTTTCCAACTAATGCATGATGCTGGTTGCTGTCCACTGTTCCTTTCAAAGTGTCTAAAATTTCCTTCACTTGTTCTGCTGAGTTTCTGTGTTCTTTCTTGAATAAAAGTTCAGAGCATGAATCTCTGCAATACTTTGCTCTTTCTAAGTGGATGAAGCACACTAAAAGGTCTCCAATATATGATCTTAGAAAAAATTAAGTAAGTTTTTTTATCTTAGTTTTTTCACCTGTAAAGTGAAAAAAGTAATAACCTACACTTCAAGACTTTATGAAAGAATCAGATTAATTAGCTTTTATAAATGTATGCTATTCTATGAAATTTGTCCATCTAAGCATATAGAAGTAGTAAAAAAAAAATGAACCTTGAAGTCAAACTGCTAAGGATGCTGAAATTATTAAAATATCAATGATACTTGTTTCTTATATTGGTACATAAAATTATCTTTAGCATATATTTGTGATATGGTTTGGCTGTGTCCCCACCCAAATCTCAACTAATTATGTTTCCCAGAACTACTACATTTTGTGGGAGGGACCCAGAGGGAAGTAATTGAATCATGGGGACCAGTGCTATTCTCATTATAGTGAATATGTCTCACAAAATTGATGGGTTTGTCAGTGGTTTCTGCTTTTGCCTTTGTCTCATTTTTCTCTGGCCACTGCCATGTAAGAAGTGTGCTTCACCTCCCACCATGATTCTCTGGTGTCCCCAGCCATGTGGAACTGTAAGCCCAATTAAACATCTTTTTCTTCCCAGTCTCGGGTATGTTTTTATTGCAGCATGAAAATGGACTAATACAGTAAATTGATATCAGTAGAGTGGTGTATTGCTGAAAAGATACCTGAAAATATGGAAGCAACTTTGAAACTCGGTAACAGGAAGAGGTTGGAACAGTTTGGAGAACTCAGAAGATGATAAGAAAAGGTGGGAAAGTTTGGAACCTCCAAAGACTTGTTGAATTCTTCAACAAAAATGCTGATAGTGATATGAACAATATGGTCTAGTCCTAGGTATTCTCAGATGGAGACGAGGAACTTATTGAGACCTGGAGCAAAGGTGGTACTGGTTATGTTTTAGCAAAGAGACTGGTTGCATATTGCCTCTTCCCTAGACCTTTGTGCAATTTTGAACTTGAGAGAGATGATTTAGCATATCTAGCAGAAGAAATTTCTAAGCAGCAAAGCATTCAAAAGATGACATGGGTGCTGTTAAAAACATTCCATTTTAAAAGGGAAACAAAGCATAAAAGTTCAGAAAATGTGTAGCCCAGCAGTGCAGTAGAAAAGAAAAACCCATTTTTGAGGAGAAATTCAAGCTGGCTTCATAAATTTGCACAAGTAGCAAAGCGCTTAATGCTAATCCCCAGGATCATGGGGAAAATATTTCCTGGCCACGTCAGAGACCTTCATGGAAGCCCCTCCCATCACAGACCCAGAGGCCCAGGAGGGAAAACATGGTTTCCTGGGCAGGGTCCAAGGTCTCTGTGCTGTGTGCAGCCTTGGGTCTTGGTGTCCTGTGTCCCAGCCACTCCAGATGTGGTTGAAAGGGGCCAATGTAGAGCTCAAGCTGTGGCTTTAGAGGGTCGGAGTCCAAAACCTTGGCAGCCTCCATATGCTATTGAGCCTGTGAGTACACATAAGCCAAGAATTGAGGTTTTGGAACCTCTGCCTAGATTTCAGAAGGTATATGGAAATGCCTGGATGCTCGGGCAAAATAAATGAGGCCATAAGGAGAGCCCAAGGTGTAGTTAATATTTAATGTAAGTTTTGATGATGATGATGATGATATTAGACATTCATAAAATTTTCAAACATATAAGCTTTGTAATATATGGTGTATGGAAAAACTCAATTTTCTGCCTTAAATAAGGCAAATATTTAAGAGATAAAATGTAATGGCTTATAAGATTTGAAGACTGACAGAATTTAAAATGAAACTCCACTACATGTTTCACAGTAAATGATTTCAATCATTTTTTCTTCTCTTATACAGAAGAAAGAAGTCACATACATAATATTACACTCCTGTAGGGCTTACTGAAACATATACTGAGTTCCCTCTCTAGTTTCCAATCTGGACATTTTTTTTACTTCAGTCAAAATGTTAAATTGTGAGTGTGAATGGCATACATTTATAATAACCTTGAGTTGACCCTATTTTCTTTGAATGAAGCAGTGTGCTCTACCTCTTGGAATGGTAAGCTGAGCTTTATGGGCCAATATCTTTATTAAGGACTAAAATGGATGAAAAATAATTTAAAAATCCATGTGAAATAACTAGTGCCTGACATTTCAGTGAGTTATTATTCAACCATGATACATGTTTTAGTGAGTTATTGTTAATGATATAGATGAGAGAGGAGGAAAACCCACAGATGTGAACTTAGAATTTGGGGTAATATTTTCCCAGAGGTATTTGCAGACTCTGAAAGTTAAGCTTAATGGTTAAGTTGAGCAATGGTTTCAATAAACCCACTGACATGCAACGTCATCAATATTAAAGACCAGGGCTTTTCAAGGAGGAATCACATTAGATAAACCATCCTCATTTGACTGAAGACTCAGAGAGTATAATTTAAGGGAAAAGAGAAGTAGAATTAGACCAGACTTCATAGAGACTAAACTTTATCTTTGAGTAACAGCAATCCTTATTGGGTTATTGGTAAGGGATTACTACTTTCTGTAGCTAGTCCCTGTCAAAATATACTTCTAAATCTAATATGTAATATTCCTAGAGACAGAGATAATAGCATTCAACAACTTCAAATAACTCCATAATTTTTGAAACATAATTTATGATACACAATGAAAATTACCAGGCATATAAGCAGTTACAGTGTGTCACCAAAAGCTAAAGAGTATTACAGACCTTGGAAATAAACCCATACGTTATTTAAGTAATAAAAGATTTTTCATTTGGAATTTTAAAAATTATGAATAATGGAAGAATTAATTAGACAACAAGATTGCTAATTTTGACATAGAACTGAATATGGTAAATACAAACTAAATAAAATTTTATAATTTAAAAATAAAATACATCAAATAAAAGATACAATAAGTAGATTTAGTAGCATATTAGCTTCTTGGAAGTAGTGAATTAATAAAATAAAAAGTAGATCCCCAAATTAAATAGACTTATATAGGGAAAACAAAAAGTCAGAAAACAGAGAAAATATCTAATTTTTGTATGCTGATTGAAGTCCTGGAAGGAATAAAGTGAAGCAGAAGGCAGAAACATTCTGTCATAGACAAAAGAAGCCTGCAATTGTTTGAGTCTGTGTCTCTGCCCAAATCTCATGTCAAATTGTAATTCCCAATTTTGAATGTGGGAACTGGTGAGGGGTGATTGACTCATGTGGGCAGATTTCCCCTTTATTGCTGTTTTCATGATAGTGAGTGAGTTATTTCCAGATCTGGTTGTTCAATAGTGTGTAACACATCCCGCCTTGTTATCTTCCTCCCGCTCCAGCCATGCTTCCCCTTTGCTTTCCACCATATTTGTGAGATTTCTGATGGCTCCATAGTTATGCTTCTGGTTCCTATACAGCCTGCAGAACAATGAGCCAATTAAATCTATTTTCTTTATAAATTACCCAGTTTCAGATATTTCTTTATAGCAATGTGAGAACAGACTAATATAGAAAACTGGTACCTAAGAGAGGGGTATGGCTATAAAGATATTTGAAAATGTGAAAGCAACTTTTCAACTGGGTAATGAGCAGAGGTTGGAATAGTTTGGAAGGCTCAGAAAAAGACAGAAATATGAAGGAAAGTTTGGAACTTCCTGGAGACCTATTAAATTGTTGTGTCCAAAATACTGGCAGTAATAGGGGCAATGATGTCTAGGCTGAGGAGGTTTCAGATGGTGATAAGGAAGTTACTGGGAAATAGAGCAAAGGTCACTTTTGTTATGCATTAGCAAATAGCTTGATTATATAGCTCACCTGCCCTAGGAATCTCTGGAACTTGAGAGTGGTGATTTAGGGTATCTGATAGAAGTAATTTCTATGCAGCAAAGAGTTCAAGATGTGGCCTGGCTGCTTTTAGCAGCCTAATCTCATATTCATGAGCAAAGAAATAATTTAAAACTGGAACTTACATTAAAAAAGGAAACAGATCATAAGAATTTGAAAAATGTGTAGCCTGGCCATGCAGTAGAAAAGAAAAACCCATTTTCAGGGGAAGAATCCAAGCCTGCTGCAGAAATTTACATAAATAAAGAAGGGTCAATTGTTAGTATATAAGAGAGTGGGAACAAGGCCTCAAAGACACTTCAGAAACCTATGCAGCAGCCTCTCCCATCACAGACCCAGAGGGTTAGGAGGGAAGAATTGTTTCATGAGCCTGGCCCAGTGTTATTGCTGCTCTGTCCAGCCTAGAGATATGACATCCTGCATCCAGCCACTTCAGCTCTAGCAGTGGCTAAAAGGGGCCAAGGTACAGCTTAGGCCATGGTTTCTAGGGTGCAAGCCCCAAGACTTGGCAGCTTCCATAAGGTGTTGAGCCTGTGAGTACACAGACATCAAGAATTGAGGTTTGGGAGCCTCTGTCTAGATTTCAGAGGATATATGGAAAAGCCCAGATATCCAGGCAGAAGTTTGCTGCAATGGTGGAGCTCTCATGGAGAACCTCTACTAGGACAGTGCAGAGGGAAAATGTGGGGTTGGAGATCCCACATAAAGTCCCCACTAGGCCACTGCCTAGTGGAGCTGTGAGAAAAAAAGCAACTGTCATCCAGTCCCTAGAAGGGTAGCTACACTGACAGCTTGCGTAGTGAACCTAAAAAAGCCACAGCCACTCAATGCCAACCCTTGAGTGCATCTGTGGGGGCAGAGGTTCTCTGGGAAATCCTCTATAGTTATGTCTGCTAAGATTTGGGTGCATGGGGCTTGGCTTTGTATAGTACCCTTGGTCTCATTTTTCCCAAATAAAAAAAACCTCCAGGTAATGGACACCTTATTTACTCTTATCATCTGGCAAACTTTGCAAGATAATTGCTCAGAATTAAAATATTGATCCAGATTTTTTATGTTACCCATCTCTTTTGTTTCTTCTGAGCTACAACCAGAGATCCCTTGTTAGTTCACAGGAATAAGCAGGGTTAGTCTAAAATGTAGGCAAAAACTTAAAAAGCAAGTAATGAGATTAGAAGTTAGTGACAAATGTATGATAAGTTTATAAACATAATTTTTGCCTCTCCAGCCCTCATTTTGTAAAAAAACGAAGCACACTAGGGCTGAATTGTTTGCAAAACAAACTTTAGCCTCATAATTGCCCTGATTATTTGCATAAAGTGCAGCAAGAATAATTATTTTTACATAGGCTTTTAAAAATGGCTTTGATGGAATTCTGTTCCACAAGGAATCTCAGATAAGACATTTTAAAGCCTAGCCCAACCGTGTGTTTGTACCCTCAAATAAGAGTTGGGTAAATTCCTCTCTTCTTGAGGTACCAAGGACATGGGGTTCCTTGGCCTGTTAGAGAATAACATTCTTTATTCACCACAGGTTAGAAACCCTGAATGGGGACTGTGTAGACAAGGTATGAAGCCAGTTTTCCCAAGGGGGTTATATTGGCTCTACATATCAAGCTTGGTTCCTTAAAGGAAAACATATCTGCCCTGCGCAGTAGCTCATGCCTGTAATCCCAGCACTTTGGGAAACTGAGATGGGCAGATCATCTGAAGTCAGGAGTTTGAGACCAGCCTGGCCAACACGATAAAACCCTATCTCTACTAAAAATACACACACACACACACACAAAATAACTGGGCTTGGTGGCAGGTGCCTGTAACCCCAGGAGACTCAGGAGGCTGAGGCAGGAGAATCACTTGAACCTGGGAGGCAGAGGCAGAGGTTATGGTGAGCTGAGATTGCACCACTGCACTCCAGCCTGGGTCATAGAGTGAGAATTCATCTCAAAGAAAAAAATAAAATAAAATAAAATAAATAAAGGGAATACATATCCTTCCAGTCAAAACCTTGGTAAAACAGCCAGTTTCTCAAATTGTGTCCTGTTGCAAAAGAAAATAGATTTTTATTGCACCAATACAAATAACTGTATTGCCATAAGTTAAGAATACTCACAAATAGTTTCCAAATTTTGGAGAAGCCAGGAAGGGAGAAACAAATATCTTACAAATTTTGTTCATAGGAGTAAAACTTAATTATTAAAGACTTTAAATAGCTAAAAAAAATTTCCTTTACTTTGAAAAACTAAACAAGGATCAGCAACATTTTAAGCAAAAGGGTTTAAAAGATTACTTCAGTTTTCTCTTAGTTCAGTCCACTCTGTTAACTCTTGTTCTGCTTGATAATTATGAACATTTCAACTCTTCATGAATCCCATAAGTTTTTTCTTTATATTAATGACACAATATCCAAAGTTATCTGGAACCTGTACCTTAAGAGCACCTGTCAAAGTCCTATAGCTGATTATGAACCATCTTTTGAAAAGGATGAAGGCAAGACAACAATTGGGAATGACAAAATATCCAGGCTGGTTACAGTCAAAAACATGACTGACAAGGAAATTTTTTTTATTTTTGTGGTTTACAATAACCTAACATAATAACCTTAATTATGATTGATAGCATTTAGGCAGATATTAGCATTTTAGAAATCCCATAAAATTTTGAAATATATATTAATACAATTCACTAAAATATAACCTAAAGAAGATTGAACATCATTTAGGCCATCCCATGTAACTAAACATGTCAAATAATCTTGTTTACTTCTCTTTTTGATGCTCCAGGTGCCCTCTGTAGCATCCAAAAGCTAAGGATCAGGAAAGATGATTTTTGAAGTTGAAGTTTGATTTGGGGAAGCCTATTAAATATGTTAGTGGTTCAAAGCACTTGATATTATGAAATAGAATTCCAGATTACCATAAGTCATTTATTTTAGCCAAAATGATGACTGGAAAATTTTAAAGCAAGGCAAAATAATTTACTCATTAAGAAGGAAGACTTAGATTGCCAAAAAAACTATCTTTAATATTACATAATAATCTTAAGAGAGAGAAAGCCAAATTTCACCCTTGCATTATTCGACTATTAATATCAACCCCTTTTTTAAAAATACAACTTTTTAGATAATTCTATCTAATCTTAACTAGCTTGACCATGAGGTGAGATTCTTGTAAACGTTTTATAACCCTCTACGAATTTTTGTTAAAGAGCAGGTCAATACCTTAAGAAAGCCTTGTTGTGTTTTATTCAATTCTCAATTTACCTGAAAACCATATAATGTCTTTTTGAAGTTAGTCAACATGTTAACACACAGAATTTATTTTGCAAGATTAATTTTTATATACCTCCATAACTTGTTTAAACCTTCAGCTTTATCTTATGTAATTCAAAACAATCATTTAATACTAGGTAAAAATTTACATTTCCATGCCTTCTTATAATTATTTATTAAAAATGCATCTTACTTTCCTTACACACCTTGCATATAAATCTATTTTCAATAGTTTCAATTACATGTTATAATTGTAACTCTTAGCAATTTTTAACTTTAATGTAAAACCTGGTAAGTTATTCTAATTATGTAGTAGGCAAAGATAAACTCTGACCATTTCCAGCACTGTTAAGGGCACAGTTAATTCCGTATGTAACCAGGCCTTACTAATTGTGAAGCAAGAAGTCATAGAGTTCTTAAAAGTGAAAGAATTTATAACTTTGAGACATTTAGCAAACCTAGTATCTAACCTACTTGATTCAGCCCACACGTTTACATTTTGAAGACTTTTGTATTTTACCAGTTATCTTTAAAACGACCTTTACTTCTTAAAAATTAAAGTCACATAAACTAAAAGACATTTCAGCTTTTATTTTTTCTTAAATATATCTGATCTAAGAACTTATTTTTCTTTAAGCCAATGAATTAGAACTCTCTTTCTTTATACAAACATCACACCCATAACACACATATAATTATGCAGACACAAGAAAATACAATAATTATACAATTTCTCATTTGCCAGTCTTCTAATTGGATTATCGGCCTTAGAGTGGAGCCTTTCAAGAAACAGAGCTAAGAAAGCATGTGGATTAACAGAGCCTAATAATCAGATACAGCTGGAAGAGAAAAACAGCTTTTGAGAGGAATCTATCAGCTTTTAATTCCTGGGGTTCTATGAAAAAAATAGTTTTTTTTTTCCTCCCAAAATGGAGTTTGTGGTGCTTTCTCTGTATTTTCCCAGGAGTCCCAGGCTATCAGAACTTTTTCTAAGGAACCTTCAGGCATGCAATAATAGTGGTGAGATAAAATGGAAAAAAGTAATTCAGTCAACTGAGAGAAAAATCTTTTCCAGAAAAACAAGATCCAAGAAGAAAAACAACATAAAGGCCTTTAAAATATACCTATAGCTTGGATATCCACTTTAAATTAAGCTCAGTGCTCTTTAATAAAAGCCTTTTAAATCCCTGGTTACCTGACTTTAGCTATGCCAATTGGCCAATATTTCTGGCTTTTGAGATTTACCAAAAGTAACCTCACAAGAAAAAAACGCAAAGCACTCCAGATTGGCTACAGCTGAAGAGTAGCCTCAGAAATTCTTTTTTCCATTTATCAAAACTTTGCAGCGCATATAAACAGTGGTTTTATCATTCATTCAACCAGTTTGCACAGGAAGAGAGAGGCCAGAAGTCAAACTGGTAGGAAATTTTACCCATTTGCTGACACACCAGGCTTCTGGATTTCCCTTTCCCCAGATCAATTTTAATCCAAGAAGCTTAAGGTTTGGGGAAATAAAATTTTCCCAGTTTGGAGAATGCATCTGAGGAGAAAATCTTGCAGAACATAAATACAATGATCTATCCACAAAGAGAGGACAGAGAACAGAGGAGGAAAAGGGAGAAATAAGACATTTTTTCCAAAGGAATCCCAGTGATTAAGAAGGTGTTCAAGAGACATGCAGGCTGCAGATGACTGATTACTCACCTAGAAAGAGGGGAACAAGGCATCCCCCATTTCTTTTTCTTCCTAATGAATAGCTAGCAGACGTGAGGGAGAGAATGAAAAAGCATGCTCTTTCTTCTGTCCTTAGATCCTCAAGTCTTGGTGGCCTTAGCAGGGTGTCAATGCAGCTTTCACCCTTGTGAACATGGGGCCTCAAGGGTGGGAATTATTTACCCTTACCCACACGCTGCTTGTCCTCCTGTTGTCAGGGGTTTCCCTATTTGTATAAGGTGCAAATTCCTAGTGGTGCCACCCTGTCTTTACTGTAAACATGTAGGCCGTTAGACTGAGCTGCTCCATATTTATTTATTTTTCCTTACTGAGCATGTGTTAAGGAACATAATTATTCAATGCTGGAATATTTATGCCAGCTCCCTGTGCAAGTTCTGTTATCTGCACAAAACATCTGGTGTAATCACTTGTGGGGTGGCTTGGAGGTTCTCTGGGGGACCCTTTCATTACTGTCTGCCTAAAGCAACCTAGATAACTCCTTTCTGCTTTATGCTTCACTTGGGAAGAAAAAAAGTAAAACAAAACAAAATGTTGACTCAGTAAAATAAATTCATTAAACACATACACATTTTATTTTTTAGTTCCCCAAAGTAAATGGCTAGTAATAAATTTTTTTTTAAAATTGAAAGTTTAGTATAAACTGAATTTCTTCATTATTTTATTGCCTTTAGCTGCATAGTGTTTACAGTTAGCCAGAGATGTCTCTGGATCAAAACTGAAGATAGTGTTTAAAATTTTTAATTATCAATTTTCATAAGTAAAATGGAAATATAGACAATTTTAGCCACTACACATTTTTTGCATGTGAAAATAAGAACTTGTTTCAATAAATTAACTACATTACGTTGCATCTTCTTTAACGATTAGTCTTGGAAGTATGCTCAACAATTAATTTCTCATTAAGCCAAAGGGGCACAATAGGTTGTAGATACCAGTGCGATTATTTGCACCTACTGCATTGTGAAGCAAGAAGCCCAGACCAAATGGCAATGTAGTCACTGTGGAGATTTAGGTCAGAATTTATATCCTGTTATTATACAGTTAATAAACATCCACTAAAATAAAGATAATACTATATGTTTTAATAATAGTCCTTATCTTTATTTAAGTCAAAATAAAAAGATAATGTTCACTTGAAATCCCAAATTTGTACCTATTTGTGACCTTTTTGGCCCTTACCAAATAGATATTTGTAAAAAAATGGAAGATATATTTTAGTAGTAAGTTAGAAAAAAAATCCTCAGAAACCACAGTATTTTGAATTCAACTAATTTAAATGCATGATCATTGTCTTCAGAGTGCTTTATTTATGAAAAGGTATTTAAACTATGAATGAATAATCTCAACACATCAATCTCATCACAATTACTTATTCATCTACTAACCGTTCATTTTTTTAATTCATTTCTTTAACAAATATTTCTCCAGAGCCTATTATATGTTATAAACTCCACAATTACTTGAGTTATAGAGATTAATAAGATTTGACCCACTAGTCTCAGCTACTCACAGTAAAAAGAAATACATGAATACAATCAATCAGAATACTGTGAATAGAGAATAAATAAGCACAGAATGCTTTATGAGAAGAAATGGTAACTATTTTGCCTTAAGGTGGAGGTAAAGTTCATGAAAGTATTCCAAGAAAATGTATGTCTGAGTCTTAAAAATATAAAGTAGTTTTTTTCATATGGAAAATACGCTAAAGACATTTTATTTTAAAACACTGAATTGCATGACAGCATGATGTGTTATTGAAAATGGTGAGGTTTGGAGAAGGGTGTAGCTGAGTAGGTGCTAGATGATGAAATTGTGAAGCTAGAAAGTAGTCAGATTATGAAGGGTTTGTTTATCACACTATCATTTTGAATTTTATAGGTGTTGAGGTAAAATTGAAGAGTTTCAAGCAGAAAATGTTATTTTCCACTATGAAGAGTAGACTAGAGCTAAAAGAAATTGGAAATATCACATAGATACCACTTAAAAGGCTGTTGCAATAGTCCAGACAAAAAAGGATAATGGTCTACACTCAGGACATGAGTGAACAATACATGGATGCAAAAATATCCCTGATATAGGGATATTCTTATTCAACTTCTCATATTTTGTATAAACCAATTTTCCCTGAACTAAAGAATCTACAGAAGATGCACTTCATCAATCCTGACTCTATCATCTACAAACTGTATAACCTTTAACAGCTTAAGATCTGTGCCTTTTCCTAAGTTGCAATATGGGAGGTAAATAAATAAAAACATATTTAATTATATATTTGTATAGCTATATATATGTTTATATATTTGTGTGGTATTACATATTTATAAATTATGAGATGACTGTGAAAATTAAATGACATAATACATGCAACTGTGCATTAACTGTGCATTAAAAATTGACTATTATTCATTAATACTTAATATTACAAAGTGTCATCTCTGAGAGAGAGGTATGCCCTTGATACCTAAAGAAAAACTACAGTATTAGCATAATCAATAACAACCTCATTATTAAAACCCAAAGATAATATAGCAGTATTGCTTCAAATATTAGTATTTTTGATCAAACAAAATAGTTATGTTCTACCTCTAATCACATATATTTTTACTTACTTATGTTTTCCTTTGATCTGTCAATAGAAAACATAGTTAAAATTCAAAAGTACTTACTCTAAAAATTCTACACATTTTTTACTCCAGATATTAATTCTAATCTTATCAGAAAAAATGTTTATATCATTTCTAGCTATTCTACTCCCTCATGGAAATATTTTACATTAAATATTTTCAAATTAGGAAATCAAGCTAGATTGCAATTTCCCTTTGGATTTGTATATCGATCTAGTTTCTATTTTCTTCCATTGCATTATATGTGGTTATTACCATTACCTCTGGATCCATCATTCATTGTTTGTGTAGCCTTTGATAAATTAATTAATCCCTGTAAAATTTAGTTTCTTACTTTCTAAAGGAAGGAGAGATTAAAAGTACTCAACTCACAATTAAGTGATGAGGGAGCAAGATGGCAGAAAAGACGGCTTCACTGATAGTGCCACCCATGAGGACACCAAGTTAACAACTATCTACACCAAAAAACCATCATCATAAAACCCCAAAATTAGATGAGCCCTCATAATATCTCAATGTCACTTAGTATCACTGAAAGAGGCACTGTAAAGGTAGAAAAAACTGTCTTGAATCAATCACAGGCACCACCCCTCTCCCACCCCCAGTAATGGCAGCATGGTGCAGAGGGCCTCTCTAAGTGCTAGCGGAAGGAGAGCACAGAAATCATGAAGTATTGAAAACTCAGTGCTGTCCTGTCAGACAAAAACAAGCAAACAAAAAAACAAAACTGAACCAGAAGCCCGCCCATGGAAGGAGCATTTAAACAATCCCTAGCCAGAGTGGTACTGGTGATTGCAGACATCAAAACTCCAGTTCCCACTAACCTCTCCATGGTGGGCTGGAGAGTTCTAAGTCTCTAAGTAAACTTGAACTGCAGTCTAGGCCATAAGACTTCAACTCTTAGGCAAGACCCAGTGCTGAACTTGGCCCAGAGATAGTGGACTAGGGGGATACATAACCTAGTGAAAAACCAGCGGGGATGCCAAAAAAGTGCTGGCATCAATCCTCCCCTAACCCCAGGCTGCACAACTCATGACTCTAAAAGAGACCCTTTCTTCCACTTGAGGAAAGGGAAGAGTAGAAAGGGCTTTCACTAGCATCTTACATACCAGCCCAGACATAGCAGAGTAGGACACTAGTCAGAGTTATGAGGCCCGCATTCCAGGCCCTAGCTTCTGAATGACATTTGTAGACATGCCCTGAGACAGAAGGGAGCCCACTGCCTTGAAGAAAACAGGCCCGTTCTGGCAGCATTTATAACCTGCTGACTGAAGAGCCTATGGGCACTGAATAAGCAGTAGCGATACTCAGGTATTATATTGAGGGACTTAGGTGAGTCCGTAAGATGTCCTAGCTTCAGGAGAGACCCAGCAATTTACCAGACAAAAAACTAACAAAGAAACATTGGACTTAATCTGCGTTATATAACTAATGGATGTAATGGATATTTACAAAACATTTCATCCAAGAGCTGCAGAATATACATTCTTTTCATCAGCACATGAATTATTCTCAAGTATAGCCATATTTTAGGTTACAAAACAAGTTTTAAGACATTCAAATAAATGAATTAATATCAAGCATCTTCACTGACCACAATGGAATAAAACTAGAAATCAATAACATGAAGAATTTTGGAAACTGCAAATACACAGAAATTAAACAATATGCTCCTGAATAACCAGTTGGTCAATGATGAAATTAAGAAAGAAACTAAAAAATTTATTGAAACAAATAATAACATAGACAAAACATAAAAAACCTATGGGATACAGCAAAAGCAGCACTAAGAGGGTAGTTTACAGCTATATGTGCCTACATCAAAAAAGAAAAAAAAAATTCTCAACTGAACACTCTAACGATGCATCTTAAAGAATTAGAGAAGCAAGAGAAAGTCAAACTCAAAAACAGTAGAAGATAAGTAATTAGTATGATCAGACTATAAATATATAAATTTGAAATGAAGAAAACAACAAAAATTATCAATGAAATAAGGGATTTTTTGAAATTTAAACAAAATTGACAAAACCTTAGATTAAGAATAAAAAAGAAGATACAAGTAAATAAAATCAGAAATGAAAAAAGATACATTACAGCTGATACTGCAGAAATTCAAAGAATCATTAATGGCTACTATCAGCAACTTCTTTGCCAATAAATCTAGAACAAATGGACAAATTTTTAGACACATTCAACCTGCCTAAGTTGAACCAGGAATAAATCTAAAATCTGAAGAGATCAGTAACAAGAAGATTGAAACAGTAATAAAAATTATTCCAGTGGGGGGAAAAAAAAACAAAAAACAACACAACAACAAACCCAACAATCGGAGAACTCAATGGCTTCATTTAAAGAAGAACTAATATCAATGCTACTCAGATTATTCAGAGAAGGGAAAACTTCCAAGCTCATTCTCAAGGCCAGCATTATTCTGATTTCAAGATCAAAGACACATCAAAACAAGAAAATTACAGGCCAATATCTCTGATAATATTTTTTTTTACCATTAATTTGTGCAGGTACAATGTAGGTGCATATATTTATGGGGTACATGAGATGTTTTAATACAAACATGCAATGTGAGACAAGGACATCTTGGAGAATGAGGTATCCATCACCTCAAGCATTTATCCTTTGTGTTACAAGCAATCTAATTACATTCTTTGAGTTATTTTAAAATGTACAATTTTAAGTTGTTATTGACTACAATAACCCTGCTGTGCTATCCAATAGTAGAACTCATTCATTCTTTCTCTTATATTGTCAACATTAACCATCCTCATCTACTCCTGCAGACCCCAACACTCTTCCCAGCCTCTAGTAACCATGCTTGTACTCTATTTGTCCATGTGCTTCCATGTTTTCACTTTTAGATCTCACAGATACATGAGAACATGCAATGTGTGTCTTTCTGTGCCTGGTTTATTTTACTGAACATAATGATCTCCAGGGCCATCGATGTTTTTGTACTTTTTTATGGCTGAATAATACTCCATTGTGTATATGTACCAAATTTTCTTCATCTGTTTACCTGTTGATGGACACTTAGGTTTCTTCCAAATCCTAGCTACTGTAAACAGTGTTGCAGCAAACATAGGGTTGCAGATATATCTTTCATGTACTGATTTCCTTTAGAATATATGCCCAGCAGTGGGATTGCTGAATCATGTGGTAGTTTTATTTACAGTTTTTTGAGGAACCTCCAAACTGTTCTCCATAGCGGTTGTACTAATTTAATTCCCACCAATGGTGTACAAAAGGGTTCCTTTTCTCCACCTCACTGCCAGCATTTGTTATTGCCTGTCATTTGAATAACAAGACATTTTGACTTGGATGGGATGAAATGTCACTGTAGTTTTGATTTGCATTTCTGTGATGTTAAGCAAATTTTATATGCCAGTTTGCCATTTGTGTGTCTTCTTTTGAGTAATGTCTATTCAAATTGTTGTCCCATTTCTTTGGATCAGATTATTAGATTTTTTCCTATAGAGTTGTTCGAGCTCCTTTTATATTCTGGTTATCAATACCTTGCCAGATGAGTAGTTAGTAAATGTTTTCTCCTATTTGGTAGGTTGTCTCTTCATTTTTTAAAAGTTCATCCTTTGCTGTGCAGAAGATTTTTTACTTGATGTGAACCCATTTATCCATTTTTGCTTTGGTTCCCTGTGCTTCAGCATTATGCAAGAAATTTTTGTTCAGACCAATGCCCTGGGGATTACCCCCCAAATTTTCTTGTAGTCATTTTATAGTTTTAAGTCTTACATTTGAGTCATTAATACATTTTGATTTGATATTTGTATATGGCAAAAGAAAGGGATCTAGTTTCTTTCCTCTGCATATGGATATATAATATTCCCAGCACCGTTTATTGAAGAGACTGCTTTTTTCCCAGTGAATATTCTTGGCACTTTGTTAAAAGTGACGTCACTCTAGGTGTATGGATTTGTTTCTGGGTTCTCTATTCTGTTCCATTGTTCTATGCGCCTGATTTTATGCAAGTACCATGCTCTTTTGTTCATTATAGTTCGATTGTGCAATTTGAAGTCAGGTAATGTGATTCCTCTAGTTTTGCTCATTTTGCTAAGCATAGGATATTTTCTTCTATTTCTGTGAAGAATGCATTGGTACTTTGAAAGAGATTGCATTAAATCTGTAAATTGCCTTGGGTAGTGTGAACACTTTAACAATATTAATCCTTCCAATCCATAAACATGGAATTATTTTTTCCATCTTTTGGTGTTCTGTTTGATTTATGATTTATATTATAGAGATCTTTCATTTCTTTAGTTAATTCCTAGGTATTTAATTTTATGTATCTATTATAAATGGAATTACTTTTTAACTTACTTTTCAATTTGTTCACTGTTGGCATATAGAAATGATACTGAATTTTGTATGCTATTTTGTATCCTACAATTCTAAGCATTGTGTTTATCAGTTCAAATAGTTTTCTGTGGAGTTTTAGGGTTTTACAAATAGAAGATCACATCATCTGCAAACAAGAAAAATTAGATTTTTCTTTCCCAATTTGGATGCCCTTTATATTCTTCTCTTTTCTGATTACTCCAGTTAGGTCTTCTGTTACTATGTTGAATAGCAGTAGTAAAGGAGGGCATGGTTGTCATGCTCCAGATCTTAGATGAAAGGCTTTCTGTTTTGCCCCATTCCGTATGATACTAGCTGTGTGGTGTGTTCTATACGGCTTTTATTATGTTGAGGTATCTCCCTTCTATCCACAGATTTTTGAGAGGTTTTCTTTTTTATCATGAAGAGATGTTGCATTTTATCAAATGCTTTTTCAACATCAGTTGAAATAATCATATGGCTCTTATTCTTCAGTTTGCTGATACAATGTTTTATATGATTGATTTGCATATGTTGAACCATCGTTGCATCCCAGTGATAAATCCCACTTGGTTATGATGAATGGTCATTCTAACTGCATGGCTGAATTTGGTTTGCTAGTATTTTTTTTGAAAATTTTTGCATAAATATTCATCAGAAATACTGGCCTATAGGTGTTTGTGTGTATGTCTTTGTCTGGTTTGGGTATTAGGGTAATAATGGCCTCATGGAATGAATTTGAATGTATTTTCTTCTCTATTTTTTTAAAACAGTTTAAGTAGGATTGGTATTAGTTTTCATTTAAATGTTTGGTAGAATTCAGCAGTAAAGCCATCAGGTCTCTAGCTTTTTCTTTTTTTTTTTCTTTTGCAGGGAGTGACTTATTACTAAAAGTCTCTTATGGGAGACTTTATTATGGGTTTGATATAACTACTTGTTATTGGATTGCTCAGATTTTGATTTTTACCTGTTTCAATCTCGGTAGGCTTTATGCAATTAGGAATTTGTCAATTTCTTCAAGATTTACCAAGTTATTAGCATATAGCTGCTAATACAGGCAATAACAAATGCTGTCAAGGATGTGGAGAAATGAGAACCCTCATACACTGTTGGTAGGAATGTACATTTTAATACAACCACTATTGAGAACAGTTTGGAGGTTCCTCAGAAAACTAAAAAAAGAGCTACACTATTGTTCAGCAATCCCACTGTTGCATATATACTTAAAAGGAAGGAAATTGAGGTATCAAAGAGACGTCCATGCCCCCATGTTTGTTGCAACACTGTCACAATAGCTAATATTTGGAAGCATCTTAAATGTCTATCAAAAGATAAATGAATGGAAAAAATGTGGTACATATACACAATAGAGTACTATTCAGCCATAAAAGGAATGAGATACAGGCTTTTGCAAAAACATAAATAGAACTGGAAATCATTATGTTAAGTAAAATAAGGATAAGGGAGGCATAGAATGACAAACATCAGATGTTTTCATTTATTTGCAGGATCTAAACATTAAAACATTTGAACTCATGGACATAGAGAATAGAAGGATGGTTACCAGGTGCTGGAACGGTAGTGTGTGATGGAGGGCAAATTGCGGAAGGTTAATGGATAAAAAAATAGAATAAATAAAACTTCTCATTTTATAGCACAGAAGGTGACTATACTCAATAATAACTTAATTTTACATTTAAAAATAACAAAAAGAATGTAATTAGAGTGTTTGCAACAAAAGGAATAAATGCTTAATGAGATGGATACCATATATTTTGTGATGTGATTATTTTATATTGCATGCCTATATTATCTCATGTACCCAAAAAATAAAAAATAAAAAATGTTATGTCAATAATAAACTATTAACATTTTTATTATTAATTCAGAACTATAGACTAGCCTCCTTCTAATAAATCCCTATGTGAATTACATGTTAGGACATTTAAGGAATTGCATCTATCCAAAAATTTATATACAGACCATGAATAATGTAATTTCAACATACATTTTGTTAGAGTAGATATACTTATAGAATTCCAACGTGACAAACTTACAGTTTATTTTGAATTATATACTTGATAAATAAACCATATTTTATAAATATGTTATGAATTTCTTTCACTTTAATTGTCCTATAATGTTCTCCACATTGGTAGGGATATTTGCCTGTTTTGTTCACTGCTATATATATGTACAGCAAGTACAGCAGTGCCTGGCATGTAGTAGATTCTCAGTAAACAAACATTACATTAATTTTTTCAGACTGGCTCCTTTCTGATGTGTACAAGTAACCAATTTCAAATAAAAATGTATTAGCATTCTGAGAATTCTAAAAATTTTCCAGCAAAATAAAACAGTTTACTAAAAGCAGTACATATATGCAAAACAACTACAAATAAATCTTTGATATCTGTTTACCCAACATCATCATTTGTTTTGAAACATACTGAAAATCTCTATGTATGATGCCTCTATGTTTTTGGAGAAATATAAAACATTACAGAGAAAACAAGTACCTGATTGTGATGTTAATTCAGAAAACGGAATTACTACCGAGCAACTCAGTAAAATTTCTGCACAATTACAATTTCTCTCCAGAACAATCTTACTTTGGAAGTTTTGTTCTTTTGAATGCAAGCTGACATCTACCATAGAGGAAAACTTCTTAGGCCATATTCCTTAGATACTTATTTATTTCCCATCCTTCTACTGATGTAATCTTCATATTTGCAATAACTGTTGGGTCAGTCAAAGAAAAACATGGGAAATGTGATATATATATATATATATGTACATATATTTACAAATATGTATATATTCGTACATTGTTTATGAAGATTTGTTTTAAAACTTGTTAAAGGTAGGTGTGACTATTATTCATAGACAACTTTATCACTTCACAAACTAAATGCAATATAATATTATGGTATTGTTTATTATTTTGTTTTATGACGGAGTAATAATGACTAACAAGTTCTTATGATAATGATAATGATTAATTAAAATAAGTTCTTTATCTCAGATAGCACAAGTGAGGAGGAAATAATGATTTCAGGGAAAAAGGATAACTGAGAATAAAAACCACATGAACTTAGAACCCACAATTAATCTATGTGATTAACAGTTTTGAATATTTTAATAAATGGGATTGTTTCTTTGGCATAATACAAAAATAGTTACAGAGACAAATCTTCTGTTAAATAGGCTGTTCATATTTTAGACTCTTCTGGCTACTCAATTTTTTGGGGGATTAGAATCTTAATTTCCAAACATTTTGTTGATGGCCATTTCCAATATGTTTTTACAATTTGATACATTAGTAATATTAAATAGGCAGCACATTTTGGTCTTCTTTGATGATTGGAAAACTTATAGTTTGTGCTATAGTTTGGATCTGGTTTGCTTGACCTCTTCAAATCTCATGTTGGAATTTGATCCCCAATGTTGAAAGTGAGGGTCTAACAGAAGCTGTTTGAGTCATGGGGGCAGATGTCTTATGAGAGGCTTAATATCATTCTTGCAGTAATGAAAGAGTGCTCACTGTATTAGTTCCCACAAGACTGGTTGTTAAAAACAGCCTGTTGTTAAAAAGAGCCTGGCACCAGCCCCTAACCCCTTCTATCATTTATTCTCTCTTGTCATGTGGCCTCTGTGCATGCCTTCTCCCCTTTGGCTTCTGCCATGAGTGAAAAGTAGCCTGAGTCCCTCACCAGAAGCAGATGTTGCTACCATTCTTTTTGTACAGTCTGCAGAACAGTGAGCCAAATGAAATTCTTCTGTATAAATTACTCAGACTCCTATACTTTTTACAGCAAGAAAAATGGACCAATTTTCTGTCCACACATTCTAAATGTCAGTGCTTATTTGCAGGCCTATCGGTGGAGAAGCTGTAAGAAGCTAGACTGAATGTATTGAGATCCTCAGACCTACTGTTTTTGCTTGTCTATTTTGAGAGAAAACCATAACAACCCTGCATCCAGCTTATTGTTTTATCAGGAGGTTTAATTTTGATACGTATGCAAAATCTTGACATAAAAATTGATTCAAATGTAAAGTATATATTCTTTCAGTACTAATTATTGAATACTTAAGTGTACCAGATCTGATGTTAGTATTTTTGAATTAAATGTGAACATTTTTGCATAGATTATTTAATATTTTCCCTTTGGGCAGAAATAAAATATGGTTAGAACAATATAATTGTAATAGGGATTTAAGTTCATTTGGCTATAGTTAACTAGGGTTTTCCTGTACTTCAAATGCTAGTTATGTTACTTCTTTGTCTTTAGATCTTGAGCAGTCTTTAAAGTCTCCCCTAATGAGTATATCGTTACAATCTGTGACTTCCTAAGACTTCACCTCAGCATACTTTAGATTCTTGCAAATGACAAATAATGAATATATAGGCATATGTGCACATATGGATATAGACTACTTTTATAGATAGAGAATATCCAATTACTATCTAATGTGAGATAATGTATTTAGGTATACCTGTGTACTTACAGTAAGAAATATTCACTAGATCCTTCAATTGTCCCTTTTTTTTGAGACAAGGTCTCACTCTGCCACCCAGGCAGGAGTGCTGTGGCATGATCTCGGTTAACTGCCACCTTGACCTCAAAAGCTCAGGTGATCCTATCACTTCACTGCCCTGGGTAGCTGGGACTACAGGCGTGGGCACAATGTCCAGCTAATTTTTTTTTTTTTGTAGAGATGGGGTTTCCTTATGTTGCCCAGGCTGGTGTCAACCTCTTGGGCTCAAGAGATCTACCCACCTCAGCCTCCCAAAGTCCTGGAATTACAGATGTGAGCAACTATGCCTGGCGATTCTTCAATCTTTAATCTATAAATTGAAATTCTTGAGTAAAACATGTAATTACTATACCTTCTGAGATCAACTACTTGTCCTTTGCCTATAAGAAGGAAAAGGCCATGAAGTTTTTAATGAATGAATAATGTAGCCTGAGTCTATTTGCCCCAATCAATTTCATAATGTATGTCTACTTATTTGGTGTAGAGTAATGCATTAATAGATTGATTTTGTGGTCATTTGGAAATAGAAGGTTTGGGTATCTTGTACAGATGTATAGCCTTGTAGCAGATGGCAAAAATAATGAGAGATTCTTTACATCTGTGTGTCCACTCCTGTTTGTGATGAGACTTTGCAGCTCAGATTCAAGATTTTTTGGTCACATAACTTAAATATATTAGCTGAACATTAGCAAAAATGACACAAGTGAAGACATGAAAACTGCTGGGGCAAATGGAGCTTGCACTCTCTTGCTGATCTTGAGAAACCTACAGCTACATCCTTGTGAAAGAGCCTAAGCTAGCCTGCTGAATGATGAGCGACACAAATTCCAGTTTCCTCTATCACTCCTGTTGACAAACAGCCAAATGTAGATATATGAATGAGAATATCAACCTTCATCTAACTACACATACATAAGGAACATAGCTGTCATGCAGAGAAAAAATATTCCAATGAAACCAAATGAAAAATCACGACCTACAGAATCATGAGTAAATAAATGCATTGTTCCTTTAAACTATTGTATGTTGGGTTGGTTGTTTGAACCAAAGTAAATTAATAAAAGGATATATACCTATGTAAAGACTCCCCAAATTCAAAAGGCATGTGACACACCTGATGATATAATTAAAATGCAGATTCCGATTTTTTAGATCTGGCTTGGGGCCCACAATTCTGGATTTTAATTAGTTCTAGCAGATAATGATGACTTGAGTTCACTGAATACACCTTGATTAACAAAGACTGTGATACAAAATATAAAACAGTTAATAAAAACACAAGTTGCTTGAGCCAATTACGTTTGTTATTCTACTGAATAAAGCAAACCCATTTTATTTTATTATTTTTATTTTTATTTTTTTGAGACAGGGTCTCATTGTTACCCAGGCTGGAGTATAGTGGAGAGATCTCGGCTCACTGCAACATCCACCTCTCAGTCTATTTTAAATTTTTTAAAAATTATGATGTTTTCTCGCCTAACGTAACAGATAACAACCCTCACCCCAAACACACACACACACACACACACACACACATATTTTCCACTTTATTTCCAGGATGCAGTAGATATATGGGGAACTTTCAGACTAAAAGGATAGAAAACCATAGTATCATGCAAATGAAATAAATAATAGATAACGGGCAGGATACATATTTCAGTTAAGTAAATTCCTTTGCCATAAATTTTATTTAAAATCATGTTCAAATAGCATGGCAATTAGAGTTTCTCCTCTTATTAAGCTTACATAGTAAAGATTAGTTTAGGGGTATTGAAAGTCATTTTTATTCATTCATTAATCTTCAATAAATGAATTGCTATGTTTATAAAGTCATAAATAAATTTCCTTTGCAAGTATAATCACGGGAAGAAATGAAGACTGAGTAGATCTCACTTAGTTACTGAAGTCAGAATTAAATAACTTGTAGTTACAAATTAAAAAGAGCTTAAAGGGTATTCTTTTCTGTTTTGCTACCTAATACACAATGGGAGAAGAGTTTGCTATTTAATAGGTGAAAACTTCAGTCTTTTGAAAAGACTAATAAAATTGAAGATAAATGAAATTGAGATTAAAAAGGATCAGACAAAAGTTAATAATGACACAAATTCAGTCTTTTATGGATGCATACATCATAGAAAATGTTGAATTTAAAAATGCTTAAGATCACTTCCAACTGCTAGTGTCCATCAATATTCTAAACAGGAAGTTGCCTAACTACAACAATGTGCGAAGTTTAGTAACTTTTGTTAGTAATGATCATTGAAGAAAATCTTTCAAATTTAACAAAGCTAGTTATTAAGTTAAAGAATATTTACTCATTTTTACTTGACTTGACAAATCTTTGTTAATTTTGTTTTTGTTTTTGCTAAAAATGATTTTGAGATGGTTGAAAAGTACATGGTAATTTACTTATCTAAAATTAAACACATATGCTTTTTACATAGAGATTAAAACTCTACATCCCTATCACCTCCACCATGTCCCCCCCACCACACACACACAGATACAATAATAATGGAAAAATTTTAGTGACTACAAAATTTTAATAGCTTTTATTGGGATATAATTTACATATTGTGTACTATTTCAAAAGTTTTTAATCGCTCCAAAAATTATCATGTAACCATTACATTATAGCTCTCTATTTCACTCTGCTTCCAGCCCCCAGTGACCTCTAATCTACTTTCTGTCTCTATGAATTTGTCTATTCTAGATATTGCATGTAAGTGAAATCATAAAATATTTGTCTTTTTGTGTCTGACTTATTTTACTCAGCATAATGTTTTCAACATTCGTCCATGAACCTTGACTTGAACAAGAAATTCTTTTCTTTTAGTGGCTAAATAACACCCAATCTTATGTATATACCACTTTTGTTTACCTATTAATCTGTTGATGGACACTTTTATTGTTTCCAATTTTGGCTGTTATGAATAATGCTGCAATGCACATTGGTGCACAAATATCTTTTCAAGACCCAGCTTTAACTACTTTGGACATACACCCAGAAGTGTAATTGCAGAATCATATTATAATTCTATATGTAGCTTTTTGAGGAACAGCCAAATTGCTTTCCACAGCAGCTGTGCCATTTTCAGTTCCCATCAGAATATTTAAGAGTTCAATATCTTCACATCATCACCAACAATTGTTCTTTTTCTTGTGGTAAATAAAAATGTAACATGGAATCTACACTTTTAAAACATTTTTAAGAATACAGTGTAAGTATTGTTAGCAATATTTGCATTGTTGAACAGCACATCTACAGAAATTGTTCATCTTACTTAGCTGAAATTCTATATATATTAAACAGAAACTTTTCATTTTCCCTTCTCAGCCCCTGACAAACTATCTTTCTACTTCCTTCTTCTCTGAGTTTGAATATTTTAAGTACTTCATACAAGTGTAACCATGCAGTATTTATTCTTTCGTGACTCGCTTATTTAACTTGGAGTAATGGGCTTAAGTATCGTCCATATTGTCTCATATGACAGGATTCCTTTTTTTTCTTTTTAAGGCTGAATGATATGTATTTCATGTATATATTAGATTTTCTTTATCCATACATCTGTTGATCAACATTTAAATTGTTTAAACCTCTTGGCTATTATGAATAATGCTGCAATGAATATGAGATTAGAAATAACTTTTAGAGATCCTGTTTTTAATTATTTTTAATACATATAAAGAATTGGCATGGCTGGACTGTGTGGTAACTCCATTTTTAACTTGGAGAAAACATCATGTTTTTCATAGTTGCTAAACCCTTTTACATTTCTTTCAATAGTGTGTAGCTCTTTCAGTTTTTCCACATCTTCACCAACTCTTGTTATATTCTGTGTCTATAATAATATTCATCTTAACAGGTATCAGGTGATATTTCATTGAGAATTTGATTTTTGTTTCCCTGATTATTAACAGTGTTGAACATCTTTTCATATACCTGTGGGACATTAGTATGTCTTATCTGAAGAACTACCTGTTCAAATCCTTTTCCTATTTTTAAATCGGATTCTTTTGTTGTTGAATTGTAGGAGTTCTTTATAGTCTAGATACAAATCCCTTGTCGAATATGTGATTTGCAAATATTTTCTTCTGTTTTATAGCTTGCCTTTCACTCTGTTGATAGTTTCCTTTGCTTTGAAAAGGATTTTAGATTGATGTATTTCCACTTGTCTATTTTTACATTTTTGCTTGTGATTTTTTTCATATCCAAAAACATATTTTTGAATTTAACGTCATGAAGCATTTTCTCTACATTTTTTCTGAGAAACATGATGGATTTATGTATCACATTTGCTTTTTAATTAACTTTGAGTTAATTTTTGTATGTGGTGTAAGATAAACATCCAAACTCAATTATTTTGCAAGTAAATACCAAGATTCCCCAACATCATTTACTAAATAGATTGTCTTTTTTTCCATTCAGTAGTGTCAGCATGTTTGTCAGAGAAAGCTTGAGTAAATATAGAAAGCTTTTTTGGGGGACTGTCTAGTCCACCCCATTGGTCTATTCTACAAATACCACACTCTTTGGATTACTATAGCTTTGTAATATATTTTGAAATAAGAAAGTGTGAATTCTACAAGTTTGTTCTATTAATATTTCAGTTACTTTGGCTATTCAGAGTCCATTGAGATTTAATGTGATTTTTAGGATAAATTTGCCTACTTTTGTAAAAAAATTCCATTGGGATTTTGATAGGGACTTCAGTGAATTTGTATATCATTCTGAGTAATACGGAAATCTTAACAATATTGTCTTATCCATGAACACAGGTAATGTTTTTATTTATATGCATTGACTAAGCTAATTTTAGCACTGCTTTGTAATTTTCAGTGTACAATTTTGCCTCCTTTGTTAAAATTATACGTGAATATTTTATTCTTTTTGCTGCTCTTATAAATGTGATTGTTTTCTGAAATTTTCAATGTTACGCCTAAGTCTAGTTTGTTGAGTATTTTTATCATGCAGGGATGCTGAATTTTATTGAATGATTTTTTTCTAAATCTGTTAAGATGATTATATATTTTTTGTCCTTAATTCTGTATATGTGATGTATCATGTGTATTGATTTGCATATGTGGAACCACCCTTGCATATTTGTGATAAATAGTACTTTCTCCTAGTCTATCATTTTTTTGATGTGCTGTTAGATTCAATTTTCTAGTATTTTGATAAGGATTCTTGCATCTATAGTCATCAGGGACATTGGCCTGAGGTTTTCCTTTTCTGTTGTTTCCTTTTCTGACTTGGATATGATGGTGATATTGGCCTCATAAAATAGTAAGGACGAATTTCTCCTCATCAATTTTTTGGATTAGTTTTGGGGAGACTGGAATTAGCTCATCTTTGTATGTCTGGTAGGATTTAGCTGTGAATCAATGTGGTCCTTGTATTGTCTTTTGTTGGGAGATTTTTGCATTACTGACTCAATCTCATTACCAATCATTGGTCTATTCAAGAGTTTATTTCTTGCTGGTTCAATATCAGAAGGTTGTATGTTTCATGGAATTTATCCGTTTCCTCTAGGTTTTCTAGTATGTAAGCGTACAGTTGTTCATAATAGTCTGTGATATTTTTTTATTTCTGTTGTATCAGTTGTAATGCCTGCTTTTTTACCTTTTATTTTAGGCTCAGGCTTGTTATTATTTCTGGTTGTATTTATTTGCATCTTCTCTCTTCTTTGTTAGTGCAGATAATCTTTTATCAATTTTCTTTATCTCTCTGAAGAATCAACTTTTCCTTTTGTTGATACTTTGTATTGTTTTCTTGATCTCTGTTTCCTTTAGCACTATTCTGATGCTTTTAATGCAACTGATTTTAAATGCACTGACTTTATTTTTAGGTCTATTAGCCTTCATGTAGATTATCTGGAATTTGTCATATATTGAATCGTGTTATCGGTCAACAGAAATAGTTTTACTACTTCCCTTCCAATTTGGATGCTTTTTATTTCTTTTTCTTGTCTGATTGCCTTGGCTAGATCTTCCAAAACTACATTGAACGCCAGTGGTCAACACAGCAATGCTTGCCTTATTCTTGATTATAAAAGGAAAATTTTAATTCTTTCACCTTTAAGTATGATGTTAGCTGTAGTATATACATAAGTTACCTTTATCATGTTGAGAAAGCTGCCTTTTATGTCTAATTTTCTGAGAGATTTTATCATAAAAAGGAGTTGAAATTTTAAAATGGATTATCTGTGTCAATTTAAGTAATTATGTATTATTTTATTGCAGTAATGTGGTTATTGCATTAATTTTTCCTGCATTGAACCACCCTTGCTTTCATGAGGTAAATCTCACTTGGCAATGGCATACAATTATTTAATATACTGTTGGGCTAATTTTGCTAGTATTTTGGTTAAGAGTTTTACATCTATATGAATAAGGATTATTGGTCTGTAATTTTGCTTTCTAGTCAGTCTTTATTAATACTGGATAAGGCTGGTCTCACAGAATTAGTGAGAAAGTATAGCTTCTGCTCTATTGACTGAGTCTGCAAAAATTGTTATTAATTCTTTAAATGTTTGGTTGAACTCACGAGTCAAGACTTCTGCCACTGGACTTTAGTTGTGGGGAGATTTTTGATGAGTTATTTAAACCCTTATTATAGTTGTATTAAATTTTAAATTCCTCTTAAATCAGTTTAGATAATTTATGTGCTTTTAGAAATTTGTCCATTTAATCTATTAATAGGTTATCTAATTTGTTGGCATTCATTTGTTCTTAACATTTTCATATTGTGATTCATTAAGATTTTCAGGCTTATAAACCCATTTTTAATTGAACTTGAGAAGTTTTCAGCCACTACTTATTCAAATATTGTTTCTGTGCCTTTCTCTTCCTCTCTAGAACTCCCAATAGTGTCCCCCAAGCTCTGTTTATTCCTTCACTTAACTTACTCTATTTTATATCATTAATTTTTATTACTTTTCTTCATTTGTTTTTGTTTCTCAAATTTAATTTCAGTTATCTTGTCTTCAGGTTTGCTGACTTTTTTTCCTTCTGCCTGCTCAAATCTTCTATTTAAACCTTCTATTTAATTTTATATTCATTTTTGTATTTTTCTTATTTAGAATATGTGTTTGATTTTTTAAAACAAATTGTATCTTTTTATTGATGTATAATTTCAGCTCATACATAAATTTTATGATTTCCTTTAGTTTTCTGTCCCCATTTGTTTTTTAGGGGGGGAAGTCAATGTGGTTTTGAGCACATTTAAGACACTCATATTAGAATATTTTTCTAGAAAATCTGATGTCTGGGTTTCCTCAAGGTTGGTTTTTGTCAGTTTATTTTGTTCCTTTGAATGGATCATACTTTTCTGTTTCTTTGTATATATTGTAAGTTTTGGTCAAAAACTAAACATTCAAATATTATTATTTGAGAACTCTGAAGGTCATATTTTCCTTTTCTCCAAGATTTGCTTTGTTATACTTTTTTAATGTTATTGTTATTACTGCTGCTGTGGGCTGTGGTAGTCCGCTTAGATACTTTCCCAAAATCTTTACAAAGACTGTAGTATTCTTTGTCATGTATGGTCAGCGATGTGTCTGTTTTGTTGGCTAATGTTTAGCTGATGCTTTGACACATATTTACATGAATGTCTAGTTAGAAACAAAACAAATGGGCTGAGTGCAGTGGCTCACGCCTGTAATCCCAGCACTTTGGGAGGTGGAGGTGGGCAGATCACTTGAGGTCAGGAGTTTGAGACCAACCTGAGTGAAACCCCAATGCTATTAAAAATACAAAAATTGGCCAGGCGTGGTAGTGTGTGCCTGTAATCCCAGCTACTCGAGAGGCTGAGGCAGGAGAATCACTTGAACCTAGGAGGCGGAGGTTGTAGTGAGCCAAGACTGTGCCACTGAACTCCAGCCTGGGTGATACAGCAAGACTCTATCTCAAAACAAACAAATAAACAAACAAAGTGAAAACAAAAACTTCTCCCAATGTTTGCAAACTCCCTCTGTCTGGGACACTCTTTTAACGCTTGGTCTAGCACTGAGTACAGACTTGTTTTGCACTGAGTGTAGTGAGCCTTGCACTGAGTGTAGGAACCTACCTGAGGTGGAAGCTCAGAGTCTATTCTTGGTTTTTCTGAACATGCATAATATCCTGGGTTTGTGTGTGGCTTTCAAAATTCTTATATGTACAAGTTATTTTGATTTTCCTAATTTTCCAAATAATCCTTCCCAGATTTTACTCTTGGCCTTATGTGTGTCTTTTAAATGTCTTAATCATTCTTTACTCTAGCTAGGCATCTTTGGTTTGTTAGTTTACTTGGTAGTGCTTTTCAGCAATGCCCACCACTTTCCCAGACTATCTCACAAATTAAGTGAAACAGAGATGAGTATCTTGCATAGCCTTTCAGGAGGCCCTGAGAGGTGTTATAATAGACATACATGGTAATTTGCAAATAAACTCTGCTCTTCTCCCTTTGGAAATGGGGGCTGGGACATCACACTGGAATGCAGGTTGGTGTTCCTTTAAAACTTTCACCACTTTTTAAGACTGCCAGTGCAGCAGGCTGGGGTGGGGTGGCAAGGGCAATTAAAAATGCGACGGAACTTTTATATTTCCAAGTTCCCTCTTTCTTATTCAGTATTTCACTTGGTTACTATACATTTTTGACTGTTTTCCAGAGATATTATAATGTTGCTTCTGACAATTCCTGCTAGTTTGTGAATGATTCTGTCAGAGTGGCTTCTGACAATTCCTGCTAGTTTTTTAATGATTCTGTCAGAGTGAATGAGATCTGGGAGTGCCTATTCTTCCATTCTGCTGATGTCCTTCCTCTGCATCATTTTAATTTGTGCCTCAAGTACCTATGTTTAAATAAACCATGTCACACTAAAGCAAACAAACAAAAAACAAAGCTTCTACCATAGTAGAGGATAAATATTCCACTTTCTCTGTGAAGCATGTGGATATCAGAATGTACTTTTATGGGTATATAAAGACATTATTTTAATTAAATAATTTTTTTCAAATGAGAAATTTGAAAGTGACAAATTTTTTATTGTCTCTACCAATTATAACTTCTGATAATTTCACTCATAATGATTGTTGGGAAATTCATAAACTACAAGCAAATAACTTACCATGGAGGGTTTAGGCAAAATAATACATTTTATCTAAATTAAAAATTAGGCTCTGCACTATGGCTCACACCTGTAATCCCAACACTTTTGGAGGCTGAGGCGGGTGGATCACTTGAGGTTGGGAGTTCAAGACCAGCCTGGCCAATATGGTGAAACCACATCTCTACTAAAAATACAAAAAGTAGCCAGCTGTGGTGACATGTACCTGTAATCCCAGCTACTTGGGAGGCTGAGGCAGGGGAATTTATTGATCCTGGGAGGCAGAGGTTACAGTGAGCCGAGATCATGCCACCGTACTCCAGCCTGAGCAACAGAGCGAGACTCTGTCTCAAAAAAAAAAAAAAATCATAAGGTGTCTATTATGTGTCAGACACCATGTAAATTATTTCAAAGACTTTATCACATTTGTCTTTGTAATAACTTTCCACTTTTACAGAATTGTTAATCAGACAAGTTATTAAAATTTCCCAAAGATATACAAGTTGTAAATAGGAGAATCACATTTAAACCAGATCTTCTTACTTCAATTCTACAATTCTACAGCTGACTGTATTCATTTTCTAGCATATTTTAAATGGGATTTCATGTGACATTATAAAAGCATGCAGAGATATGTGAAGATAAAAATTTAAATTTAAAGAGAATGCAATCTTTTAAAATGAAAATCTATGTAGTGGTTCTCAGAAAAAAGTAAAGACTGATAATGTTTTTGCAATATGTCCATTGCCATTTGTACAGAGCTTGTAAATCATATCATCCTAATCACAGACACTTTTTCTTGTATGTCAATATATACAATACACCAATTAATACTAGTTATAAGATATTTCTGTCTATATTTACAATACAACATTAAAAAAATAGTAACAAGAATGTCCTTAAAGATGTAGGATTTTGTAACTATGTAGTATGACTATATGTAATTCATCAGATTCAAACTCTTTAAACTGACAAACCAATACTAGTTAACTACTTTTTGCTAGCAACAAAATCATACCAGTTTCTTTAGTTTCTGTAAAGCCATTTACCCATATTTTGCATGGAAGGCTAGTCTTATGACAGCAGTGAAGAAAAATGCATGTCCACATAGGGAAATGAATGATATGATAATAGCAAATAAGTAGTACACTTGCTAAATTTTCTGACATTTTTCACCTCAACAAACTTTGCTAATCTATCATGGTATTCTTCTTTTTGAGCCTGGATTTTACCTCAGAATGCCTCAAACATAGGTCTAAAAATTGCTGCCGTTCATCAGTAAGAGTTAAAACATGAGTTCAAACTTGGTGGCTATCTCTAGAAAATAGTATAATTTATAGGTTTTTAATGCCAATAAATTTCGCATTATACACCATCAAAATTCAGTATAAAATTTATTCTATTACATTAAATTTTGTCATAAAACTTTGAAATTTTTCCACAGGGGAAAAAAGTAACAAATATTTAAAAAATACCCATAGAGGCCAAGCACAGTGGCTCACGCCTATAATCCCAGCACTTTTGGAGGCCGAGGCGGGTGGATCATGAGGTCAAGAGATCGAGACCATCCTGGTCAACATGGTGAAACCCCATCTCTACTAAAAATACAAAAATTAGCTACGCATGGTGGTGCGTGCCTGTAGTCCCAGCTACTCGGGAGGCTGAGGTAGGAGAATTGCTTGAACCCAGGAGGCAGAGATTGTGATGAGCCGAGATCATGCCTTTGCACTCCAGCCTGGGTAACAAGAGCGAAACTCCATCTCAAAAAACAAAAAATACCCATAGAAAAAAATTTTTTAACAATTTTGAGGACAAACGTACAACCTTAACAGTTTATAGGCAAATTATTATTATTTTTAAAAGACAATAGAACCTTTATTTACTCTGTTTCCATTCAAGTTTTTTTTTTAAGATATCACATTAACTTCTTTTGCTTATACTGTCCAATAAGAAATTCATCTCATTAAAACTGAGCTACTATCCTGCTTTTGCAAGTTTATAATTCAAAAAGTCTCTATGTGAGAATAACATCAGCAAGATGGCAGATTGGGAGTTTCCATCACACAGCATCTTCTCAGAAACATTAATTTGAACAAACATTCACTCAAAAAGTACCTTTACAGGAGCTAAGTAATTCAGGTAAGCAATTGCTACAAATGGTTGGAACACTGAAGGAAGAAAAGATGCATTAAAGGGGTATTAAAAAGTGTTTCACATTACTCATGTCACCCATTCCCTCTGTGTGGAGGAAGGAGAATGAAGTAAGCAACAGACTTTGACACTGACCTTGACACCAAACCTGACCCAGGCTTGCCTCTGTGGCCCCAGGCTCCAGGCTGGATCCTAAAGACTCAAATGTCAACACAACCCTAGAGCAAGACCAGCTCCAGCATTCCTAGGATTATGGATGACCCACATGGTTCAAAATACAGGTTGGCACCCACAGACTAAGGCTCCAGGTTGCCCCTAAAGGCCTAGGTTTTAGGCTCACCATAGTGCCAGGGTAGTCTCTGGCTTAGGGGGGCTTAGGCTTCAGGCAGGCCATTGTGGATCCAGGTTCCAGGCTGGTCCTAGTTGTCTCAGGCTCCAGGTCTGCCCCAATGCTAGACTAGCCCCAGTAGGCCCAGGCAGGTGGCCTGTCACCATGGATCAAGGTGCCAGGCCCTCCCCAGCACCAGGTGGATCTTTGTGACCTCAGGCTTAAAAGCCACCCCAGGCTCTAGACTAGACTCTGCAATCCCTGGCTCCAGGATAATACCTGTGGATCAGACTCTAGGCAAGCCTCAGTATCATGTCAACCCTCATTTCCCAATCCCAGGCCAGCCCTTACATGGGCAGGCTTCAAGAAAGCCCTAGTGCTAGGTTAGGTTTCATGTCCTGAGGCTCCAGGCCAGCTCCTAGGGACCCAGACTCAAGCATGTCACTACAAACCCAGGCCGCAGGACCTGCTCTATAGTCTGAGGAACCAGGACCACTTTAGTAGATCCTGACATTAGAAGAGTCTCTATGGATTCAGGACTAGGTCCATCCCAGTGGATCAAAACACCAAGCCCACCCCAGCACCAGACAAGCCCTCAATGACAGGATTAAGGCTTATCCCAAGCTCCAGGTTGGCATCTGCAGCCTTGACACCAGTCCAGCACCCATGGATCTATGCACCAAGATCACCTCAGTGCCAGTATGACCCCTGTAGATTCAGTTTCAAGGCTCCAAGATGGTATCTGAAGGCCCAGATTTCAAGCATCTCCTGCCACCTCAGGCTCCACACCTGCCCTGTGGCCCCAGGTATGAGGCTTATACCTGAAAAATTAAGTGCTAGGCCTGTCCCAGTGTCAGGCCTTACCCCATTGTTCCAGAGTCCAGGCTAGATACCACAATCCAGGCACAAGACTGAGGCACAAGACCCAAGACCAAGGCCCAAGGCCGACTTCCTTGTGCCTATGGTTCATGCTCACCACTGTGGGTCTTGCTAATGTCTGTGCATGCAGACTAAGGACCACACACATTCTGTATGGTCCAGGTGCCAACTCACACCAGAAGCAGGCTGGCTGATATAGACTGTAGTTCAAGGCCTGCCCCAGGCTTCAGAGTAGAAACCATGGCCCCAGGCACCAGGACGTGATCCATAGTCCCAATTACCTGGCCTCTCTTTGTGGACTCAGGCTCTAGGCTTGCCATAGAACTAGGCTAGCCGCTACATCCTAAGACTCTAGGCTGAGCTCTGTGGATCAAGGTCCTAAGTCTGTCCCATGGCCAGAGCATTCTCAGTGGCTCCAGGATCCAGACTGGACCACTCAAAACCTTTAGACAGGCTGATTGTTGAAGGGCTTTTCCTGTCGAAGCCAGTCTGTAAATGTGCCTACTTCAGATGTGGCAGACATGAATGTAAGACATAAATCAGGAATAACCAAGATAATATTACATTACAAAAAGTACAAAATGAAGCACCAGTAAGGAACTATAAAAATGAAAATTGGCTGGACAGCATGGCTCATGAATGTAATCCTAGCATTTTGGGAGGCTAAGGCAGATGGATCACTTGAGCACAGGGGTCCGAGACCAGCCTGGGCAGCATGACAAACCCCATCAGTGAGCTACAAGACAACACAGATGAACAAATGTAGTTATAAATACTGTAACAATATTTTGGTCAATGATGAACCACATATACAGTGATGGTCCCATAAGATTATAATGGAGCTGAAAAATTCCTATTGCTTATTTCCATCTATTGTAGTCATTGTTAAATCATGGAAAAGTGCCTTATTAACATATTTGTGATGATGCTGATAAAACAAACCCACTCCTTAAGAAAAACCTCAGGCAGGTCCTTCAGAAGGTATTCCAGAAAAAGGCATTGTTATCATAGGAGCTGACAGTTCCATGTGTGCTATTGCCCCCTAAAGAAATCCCTGTGGGACAAAATGTACAGATGGAAGATAGTGATATTAATGATCCTCATCCTGTGCAGACCTAGGCTAATATGTATGTTTGTGTCTCAGCTTTTAACAAAAAAATAAGAAGTAAAAAATAAAAAAGATAAAAATATGAAAAATGCTAGTAAAGATACAAAGAAATAGTATTTTTGTAGTGCTGTACAGTATGTTTGTGTTTTAAGCTAAGTGTTATTACAAAAGGGTCAAAAAGTTAAAAAATAGAGGTCAGGCGTGGTGGCTTACGCCTGTAATCCCAGCACTTTGGGAGGCTGAGGCGGGCGGATCATGAGGTCAAGAGATTGAGACCATCCTGGCCAACGTGGTGAAACCCCGTCTCTACTAAAAATACAAAAATTAGCTGGGCGTGGTGGCATGTGCCTGTAGTCCCAGCTACTCAGGAGGCTGAGGCAGGAGAATTGGTTGAATCCAGGAGGCGGAGATTGCAGTGAACCGAGATCATGCCATTGCACTCCAGCCTGGTGCCTGATGACAGAGCAAGACTCTGTCTCAAAAAAAAAAAAAAAATAGAGTTTACAAAGTAAAAATATTATCATAAGTTTATTATTCATAAAAGAAAAATATATTTTATAAGTTTAATATAGCTTTAGTGTATTATTTTTAAAGTCTATAGTAGTGTACATTAATTTCCTGTGCCTTTAAATTCACTCAGCACTCACTTACTGACTCACTCAGAGTAACTTCCAGGAGTGGAAGCTTTATTCATGGTAAGTACCCTATATAGGTGTGACATTTTTAGTTCCATATATAGGGTACTAAAGTACTAAAGTACCCTATATAGGTATGATTCTAACATTTCTACTCTTCTTTGCACATCTGACATTTTTTATCCTTTACAATTTACTTTTATTGTACCTTTTCAATGTTTAGATATGTTTAGATGCACAAATACTTACAATTCTATTACAATTGTCTACATTATTCAGTACAGAAACATTTACAGGTGTGTGGCCTAGAAGCAATAGTCTATACATAGTCTATACTATATAGCCTAAGTGGCATGTAGGCTATAATATCTAAGTTTGTGTTTGTACACTCTTTGATGTTTGCTCAATAACAAAATTGCTTATTGACACATTTATCAGAGTTTATCCTCATTAGTATCCAATTCATGAGCACACATGAAATAAGAATAAGGATACCGGAACTAACAAAGATTAACCATTAAAAAGAACCAAGCAAACATTCTGGAGCTGGGAGAACAAAATTACAAACATTAAAAATTTTATAAAGTTTCAAGAGTAGATATGATCAAACAGTAGAAAGAATCAGTGGGCATAAAAACAGGTCATTTGAAATTTCCCAGTCAGAAAAACAAAAAGAAAAAGAGAATAAAGCCTATAAGACTTATGGGACAACATAAAATGAGCCAAATAGGCATCATGAAAGTTCCAAAAGGAACAAAGAAAGAGAAATGGGCAAAAAGCATTTTTTGAAGAAAAAGAAAATGACTCTTTAAATGTGGAGAGGAAAATGAACATTGTGATCCGTGGAATTTAAAAAGCCTCAAATAGAACAAGACAGGAACAAGACAGGGATATTCACTGTCACCACTTTTATTCAACCTGACACTGGGAGTTCTAGCTAGAGCTATTAGGCAAGAGAAAGAGATAAAAGTAATCCAAATTAGCTTCAGAAAGTTAAATTGTCTCTATTTGAAGATGACATGACAGTACACACGCACACACACACACACACACACACACACACACATATATGTAAATTTCTCCATCCCCCCAAAAAATCCTATTAGAACTAAAACAAATACAATAAATTTACAGGAAACAAAATCAAATTTAAAAAATGTATTATATCAAAATAAAAATCAGTTATACTTCTATACACTAACAAAGAACTATCAAAAAAAGAAATTAAGACATCAATCCTATTTATATTATCAAAATATTAAATATTTAGTAATAAATTTAACCAAGGAAGACATGAATAATCTGCACACTAAAAAATTTGAAACTTTGATGAAACAATGGAGTAAACCTTATTTTGAGGTATAGTATTTCAATGCCTAACTTGTTGAGGGATTTTAACATGAAGGCATGTTGGATTTTATCAAAAGCTTTTTCTGTGTCTATTGAAACAATCATGTGGTTTTATTGTTAATTATGTTTATGTGGTGAATCCCATTTATTAATTTTCATATGTTAAACCAACCTAGCATCCCATGAATAAAGCCTGCTTCATCACGGTAAATTAGCTTTTTGATATGCTGCTGGAATCAGTTCACTAGAATTTTTTTTGAGGATTTTCATGTCTACATTAATAAAGGATATTAGCCTGAAGTTGTTATTTTTCATTGTGTCTCTGCCAGGCTTTCATATCAGAATGATGCTGGTTACGCAGAATGAGTTAGGGAGAAGTCCCTCCTCCTCAATTTTTTTGCATAATTTCAGTAGGATTGATTCTAAATCTTCTACTCTTCTTTGTACATCTGGTAGAATTTGGCTGTGAATCCCTCTGGCCTAGGCTTTTATTGGTTGGTAGATGTTTTATTACTAATTCACTTTTAGAACTCATTATTGGTCTTTTCAGGATTTTAATGTCTTCCTGGTTCAATCTTATTAGGCTGTGTGTTTCCAGAAATTTGTCCATTTCCTCTAGGTTTTCTATTTGTGTGCAGAGAGTTGTTCACAGTAGTCCCAGGATTTTCTATATTTCTGTGGGATCAATTGTAATGTAACCTTTGTCATTTCTGATTATGTTTATTTGGATCTTTTCTCTTTTTTTATTAAACTTGCTAGTGGTTTATCAATCTTGTTGAATCTTTTGAAGAACCACCTTTTGGGTTCTTTCATCTTAAATATGAATATTCACATCTCAATTTTATTCAGTTCCACTCTGATTTTGGTTATTTCTTTTCTTTTTCTAGCTTTGGGTTGGTTTGCTCTTGATTTTTCTAGTGCCTCTAGGTATGATGTTAGGTTGTAAATTTGAGGTCCTTCTAATTTTTATTTTAACTTTTAAGTTCAAGGGTACATGTGCAGGTTTGTTACACAGGTAAACTTGTGTCATGGGGGTTTGTTGTACAGATTATTTCAACACCCAGGTACTAAGCCTAGAACTCATAAGTTATTTTTCCTGATCCTCTACCTCTTCCTGCCCCTCATCCTCCAATGAGCCTTATTATGTGTTGTTCCCCTCTTAATGTGTATGTGTTCTCCTCATTTAGCTTTCACTTATAAGTGATATCATGTGAGAGTTTGTATTCTGTCCCTGCATTAATTTGCTAAGGATAATGGCCTCCAGCTCCATCCATGTCACTACAAAAAACATGTTCTTATTTTATCATGGCATCATGGGATTTCATGGTGTATACTTAGTGCTATAAATGTTCATATTAACTGCTTTAGCTTCTTTAGCTATAGCTGTGTCCTAAAGATTCTATTTGTTTTGTATATGTTTTTATTAATTTCAAATATTTTTTTTATTTCTGCCTTAATTTTATTTTATTTTACTCAAAAGTCATTCAGGAGCAGGTTGTCTAACTTCCATGTAATTGTATAGTCTTCATAGCATGGGTTTCATAGATATTCACGGTATTGATTTCTGTTTTCGTTTCTCTGTTGTCTGAGAGTGTGGAAGAAGCTGCCAAGTGCCAAAGAACTCTTTTTTGTTTTTTGGTACTTTAGGTTCTGGGGTACATGTGCAGATCATACAGGACTGTTGCATAGGTACACATATGGCAATGTGGTTTTCTGGTATTTCTCCCCATGTTATCCCTCCCTGACCTCCCACTCTCCCCCTGTCCCTCCCTTGGCCCCCCACAACAGACCCCAGTGTGTGATGTTCACCTCCTCGTGTCCATGTGTTCTCATTGTTCGTCGCTGCCTATGAGTGAGAACATGCAGTGTTTGATTTTCTGTTCTTGTGTCAGTTTGCTGAGAATGATGGTTTCCAGATTCATCCATGTCCCTACAAAGGACACAAACTCATCATTTTTTATGGCCGCATAGTATTCCATGGTATA